>VXAD01001910.1:1220532-1278275 GCA_013399195.1 Dicrurus megarhynchus | reverse complement strand
GCTGCGGGAGGCGGCAGCCCGGGGGGAGCGGCGCCGTCCGTCCGTCCCTCAGGCCGCGGCCGCTTCCCGGCGCCCGCTCCCGTTCCTCCCGCGGGACGCGGGGGCTCAGGGGGCGATGGGCCGGGCCGGGCCGGCCGGGCCTCTCCCTGCCGTAACAACTTTCTTTGGGAAAAGAAACCCAAGAACTCGCGTCGTGCGGGAGGAGCCGCCCCGGGCGCGGTGGCTCGGGGGGAAGAGGCCCCGGGTTGGATCTGGTGGCCTCACGCCCCTCGAGCCCGGGGAGCGCGGCGGGGCGGGTGAGGGACAGGGCAGAGAGCAGCACAGTATTAGCGGGGCTGGACCAGAGCAGTGTTCGGGCTCTTGCGATGAAAAGTTTCAACCGAAGTGTTCCCCGTATATAGAACATCCCAGTTACCCCAGTGTCTTCCTGCAGACTTTTGTGTACGTGTGGATGGGCGAACACCGCGTGTCGAGATGTGATGGTCCTTTGGGTCCGTGTGTACAGATACACGCATACATCTCAGAGTGCTTCCATTTTACTTTGTTTTGTAGTATTGGAGCCTGGAAATCCTGTTTTAAAAAGCTCGTATTTCTTTAAACTGCAGAAAACATAGTATTCCCTGTGAATTATGGTGTGAAGAATCAATAAGGTCCAGCTGTGCCTTGTTTAGCTGTACCAGAGTTTGATGGCTGCGTGCTTTATTTTCTAACCTACTTGAAATAAGTATTAATTGGTAATGGGCCGTTTTATTTAAGCGTTAGATGGTAAGATAGCTCTGAAACATTGCTGTCTCCAGGCTAAATGATGCAGCCATGTTAGTTCTCTGACTCGGTTGTCTGCCTGAGTTAATTAAAAAAAAATTTGTTTGATACAGTCTCTGTGTGAACACTCGGGATTAACTTCTTCGAAAATCCCTAACTTTCTTGATGCTCAGATTTAATTTGCAGATTCGTTCAGATAAGGGAAGATTTTCTTTGCCTAATTTTCATCTTAGGGGAATAGCAGATGGTGTGTTTTGTGAAGGGGACCTGAATTCTGCAAGCTTGATAAATGCATTGCAATACTGTATGAAAACAATGGAAAACATGTTAACAAATGCCAATAAAAATAATTATGGCACCCCCATTTCTATTATTTTGACATAAAACTGGTAGTCTAAACTATGTTCCTTTGTTGATGATAGATGAGAATGAGAGAACAAGTAGCTCAGAAAACTGGAAATACTAGTGTGGTATCAACTCACTGTTATGATATTTGTATTTGGGTAGCATTCCTTAACAAGCAGTTCAGATATTACTCTGAATACAGAGAATTTTCCATGCTTGATAAGTCAAAACTATTCTTATGTCAAATTTAAAAATTTTATATTTGGACCATCAACTAATTTGTTTGCTGTAGCTTTCAGTAAGAAATCCTGCATCTGCATCTGAAACTCAAGTAATTTTACTGTTTTGTAGAGTTCTGGAGATGATCTCGCCTGCTGTGCACAGATGTGGCCTTCGGGGGGAAGGGTTAGCGTCGGTCTCTGTCTTCATGTATTCTGTTAAAAGTATTGCCAGGGCTCATCTGTTAATTCTGCCCATGTATTTTACACATGAAGAACTAGAATTCATATGAGATGTCCCATATTGGAAATCTGTTTTTTCCCCTTACCCCTCTTCCAAATATATTAGTTAGATGAACAAAGAAAAAAGTTCTTAGAGATCCCTAAAGCATCTATTTCATAATCCCAAATCACTTCCTTTGATGGTGGTATCCGTTGTGCTGCAAAGTAAGCGTAAGGGTATTTTTTTTCAAATGTATGCTAATAATAAAACATATAGGTCACAGGGAAAGTTGTTTAATTTGAAGTAAATAATACTAAAATTACTAAGTTTTCCATGATCGTGGAGAACACCTGAAAACACATTCTGATCCTTCATGCTTTATCTCTAGAAGTTCAAGACTGGCATTCTGATGAAAGAAGTGTCTGGTACTAAGTTCTTGTGCAAATAACATGGAAATCTATGTTAATGCTGTGTCTTTTATGCTGAGACTACTCTAGTGTTGTGAGGATTTTATTCTTATATATGTGTACACATATAAGTATATACAGTTACATGTTTATATTTAACTGTATTTACAATCGAAAGCAAGGAAAAGTGAGCTATTCTTTCATTTCCTTGAAATACTTTTGATATCTGAACTACTAAGAAAGTACTAGTGCCAGGCAGTAGATTACCCTTTTTAAGATATTAAAAGACCAGTAAGAATCATCTGGGATCTTTAGTTATTACATGTGTAGTTTTGTGCTAAGTGGCAGGACTTGAGACCCCTGTTCTGCAGTAGTGTTTATTTGCTTGATCTGAAAGTTGTAGTTCCTGCTGCAGAGGAGAATGCATGAAAGATGGTGTGAAGATTTAAATCCCTAGTGTAATGCTGCAATCTTTGCAGCATACTTGGCTTGAAATTAAAGGGGTAGCCCTTTTCATGTAGTTTTTGAGTGGAGGTAAAAATTTGCTCAGGTAATTGCTAAATTAAAGGCTCTCAAATGCTCTTCAGCTTCTTTCAAGTGGACGTTTGGCACTGAGCACCGTGCTCAGTGCAGAAATCTTGCCTTCTGTTTCTGTGATTGTTCAGTGTCCTTGTCCCAAAGAACAAAGGAATTGTCACTTTGGTTTTGTAGTGTTAAGCACTAAAAGTCTTTGGTACCTTTCTAGGTTCTAATGAGCTTCATCTTTTTATGACCAAGAAATTCAAGCCTCCAGTGCCCAAAGGTGATGCTATAGATCACTCTGAAGTGAACCAAATCTGTTTGGTGTGCTCTTTGTTGCAAAATTTTGGGTAGCTGCAGTAGCAGCTGGTTGCATTGTGCCACCTTAAATCAGTTGCATGTGAAATATCTAAGCCAGCATGTGCATTACAGTTCAGGTCCTCCACAGGCTGCTAAAGTAGATTGCCATGCAACTGTCAGTGACTATGTTTGATGTGCCACCTGGTTTGGTCTTCTTGATGAAGAGAGTTTTGGGTTGTAATATGTGACACTTGAATAATTGAATTTAGCTTGAATGCTTTTGTAATGATGCCCCCATTCCCTTCACCACCACCAGTTTTGCAGTACTATTCAGTATAATTTTGGGAAGTTTGTCTAGAATTTATTAAGCAATTAAACTGCATTGAGTTTTTCACACTGCTGAGGACACGTTATACTTTTTAAATGCCGAACTTCGCAAAATGGAAGCAAATATGAGTTGCTATGATATTTTCTTTAGCTGAAATTTTATTTTAGTGGTTCATCTTCTCTTTTAAAGAATGAGCTTTTACAAGGTAAAAGCTGTACTTGGAGTATATAGCACTAAGCTGGGAATTCAGGATCTTGTAAGGTTCTGTATCATGCAAAACTACTTCTTATTGGTATGTGAAATCGGGACTAACTTAAAAATAGAAGCTGGAAACTGTTCCGTATTCAGAAAATGAATTATTTAATTACTTAGGAAATTCCGACATGTGAGTTATTGATGCTGCTGTTTAGAATCCTGTCTAAAATGTTCCTGTTATTTCTGATTAAGTATTCTAAGAGCTCAAGAGGGGCTAATGTTTTGTTACCCAGTGAAACAGCATAATATGTGAGTTTCACCCTAACTTCCACCTTTTGTTCTTGGGTTGTGAAGTAGAGAAGGAGAAATTAGTATTTCCATGTAAGTAATCTTCCTTGGTTGATTTTGTTTATTTGCTTTCCCACAATATGAGTACTTTGAAAGAACTGATCAAACTACCCTCCTTGGTCTTCAGGTTCATAGTATTTGTTTTATTTTCTTGGAAACCATGAAACAAGCTGAAACGGGGTTTTTCATGTTTCCTGTGACTTAATATCTGGTTAAGTAATACTATTTAGTAATCTTGTTACAAATGAATCTTACATTCTCTCTTACTTTTCTCCTGAAGAGTATGAAAAATATACCAGTTCTGTGATTATTTTAGTGACAGTTCAAAACATCTCTGTGAGCTGCAGCCTCATTCTGGATGGATGGCTCTATGTCTGGATTTGGCTCTTTCATTGATTTGATAACTTCTACTCCTGTTCTCCTTTGAGATTTTTTTCCTTTAGCTTAGAGCTGTTAGGTTATTGGCTTGTTACTGGATATCATGACTGGAATACACATTGTGCTATAGTGACTGTTAGAGTAATACCTCATCTTTTCTTTTAAAGGTTTTCATGTCTGACCTTTCTCTGTGAGCATCCAGGAGCTGCTTGGACTGCTCAGCAGTTGTCTCCTGCCCACATACCAAGTGCTCTGAAGTGATGATGGGTGCTGAATTTTCCCTCAGCTAGGCAGAGTTCTCTTGCAGCAAAAACTGCCACTATGTACGTGTCATTTCATTTAGATATGTCATAGAAGGCTTAAAGCCACTGATTTGTACTGAAACACCACCACAATACTCATCTTTATAGCTTTGCCTTGATCATTAATATGTAAAGTATCCTTTTCCCCTTCCTAAATGTGTATTCATGACTGATATTGCTGTCAGGGATTGTTGGTAGAGAGTAGAAAACAGCCAAAGCTGTTGATGGGAGTTTGCAGTGTGGTTGAACTTTTTGTTCTTTTCCCCAAGATCGTGATTAAGGTAATTAATCTTAAGAAAGTCAAGTTGTGGTAGAAAAGAGAGAGTAGTCTTATAATTAGATTGAGTGGAAAATTAAGGGCTGGATGCTGGCGGTAGCTGTGAACTTGAGGTGTGAGTTGACTGAGGATTGCTCTTGGAGAAGTTCGTTTTTGTGTTCACATAGAGCTGGTCCAGAACTGTTGCAAAGTTTGCTTTCCTTAGCTGAGTAAGAAGAACTTGTGAGACATCTTTTAGCAGGCTGTCTTGCACACCTGTATGGTTCACTGAAGTTTTATTATTGTTTTAAATATTTTGATTCTGTTTAGATTTGGTCGTCTACATAAATGGGTAGGAGAGAAGGTCTCTGCACAAGATGGTAACTGTGGTTAGTATGTATGATTTGAGCCATCCATATAAATACAGCTGTCTGTGCTGGTCTGTTAACATTTGCTGTACAGAAGAGTGCTCATGTGGGTTAAGAATAGGATCAGCTGGTGCAACTTTAACAAAGGAAAGAATGGATAAGTTACTTGAATTAATTTCTTTTTTTTCTCTCTTAAATATAAATGACACTTTCTAACAGACATATTTGTTTGTTTATTTATTAATAACTGAGTATTAAATGTATTGTGATAAACCACCACTTGCAGAAAATTGAGTTACTATCATTTTATTTTACAAGCTAGTGGACGCTGGTATCTGCATGTAAAAGATTGACACACAGGGACACAATGAAAATCAGTCATATAGGCTGTGGTTATATAATCTGCTGATAGGGGGGAGGAGGGAAAACCAAACAGCTGCATCTGACCAAAATCAGAGGGTCTTGTGACTTCAAGATAACTTAGAGGAACACTGAGTAAGAACCAAAGGAAAATGTGTACTAAAGTAGTATCAATGGAGTCAAGAATTGCCTGGCAATTAAGAGTAAGAGTTTAAGATGGTAATCCTAGCAAGCTTACATGTTTGAATATGTTGTGATTTTTTACACATTTAGTATTTTGGATAAATGAAATCTTGCCTATTTGCATGAAGCTTGACCAGGATGAGACCATTCAGCGAAAATGCCAAAATCTTTTGTGTGGTGTTGCAAAGTAGTTGCAGCAAATCTAATTTAGTAACTTTTCTGTTTTGGCAGTATGGTTCTTTGATCACTACATAGTGCATCGAGAGTCACTAGGTAGTGAGTCACTATGTAATGCAGGGATTTGAAAAAGGTCCCCAGTTTGACAAAATATCACTTACTTTGTGAATTCGTAGTTGCACACCACTCTCTGTCCCCTTCCCTCACATCTGAATTGTGGGCAGGGTGTAAATGGAAACAAATCCTGAGATTTGGGATGTGGGAGATGGTAAGGGTACAAAAGCATTTGGGCTAGTGCTTTTGTCTTACATACTTCTGAAAATGAGAAATAAGCTCTTTCTTTCTCCAAAGTAAGAAGTAGCCCTCTGCTTAAAACATGACAGTCCCATTCCTTTGGTCTGTGTTGTCCAACTGGAAGCAGTTTGTCATATCCCCACCTGAAGTGTAGCCAGCTCAGTAATGTTGCTGTGAATGAGAGAGAATAAATTTGAGTAGATGGGGCCTGGGTCAATAGTAAGCAGCAGTTTAGCTGTTCACAGCAATAACGTAAATATGGGAGTTGTTGCCTCAAGCTGCCCTAGTGGGCCAGGGAAGTACGTGGAGCAGACTTGGCAGTGAGCCCAGCCAGTAAAACAACATCCAAGTCCTTGCATTTGTCCAGGCATGCCATGTGGGGTTCAAATGACAGTGGAATTTAAGATGAGTGAAATGATCAGTAAGGCTAAGTAAAACTGCAAGGCAGGAGCAAGCTTATTAACAAGCCAGCATTCTCTTCTACCTTTAGTACACCCATCTGTAAGTATTCTGGTGAAATACTGGCAAAAGAGAACTTAAAAAAAATCGTAGAACTGTTCAAAGTCGTTCAGGGAAGATGAATTTGAATCTGAAGCACTGCAGGTCTGGTGGAAAGAGAGAAGAATGAACTTTCTGGGGATCTGACTTCAAACCCATGATCTTTCAGCAGTAAATTCATGAAAATAGAACTCTGTGTGTGGTTCAAGTTAGTGTTGTGTGGTGATTTTGGTGGTTTTTTAAAAGCAGAAACAAAAACTTCATTTGAGGTTGCATGAAAGATGTTTGTAGGTAAAGACATGAGCAGGTACTTACTGCTAATTTATTAGTGCCAGACATGTAGAATCATGTTAGTCATATAATATTTAGATAAATAGGAATTGCATGCTTAAAAATGGCTTCTCAGGCTGCACTTTGAAGATTAGTCATCACTTCCAAACATGAGAAATATTTTTAATATAGAAAAAATTCTCGAATGGAGTTAAATATTTCTGTTGTTTTGGGGTTTTTTTTTAGCAGGTTAGTGCAGAGGGTTAATGAGAGTCTTAATGTTTTAGTGGCTGCTAACACTGTTTTTTTGGAAACAAATGCTGTGAGAAATTTTTTTTCATCCTGTATTTTAATTTTTTTAATGGTTTTGGAAAAAATGGAAAGATGACTTAAACATACTTTCAGAGAAGCAGTATTTGTTCTGTGCTAGAGAGGGAATGGAATTACGACTGTAGTTGGGCCAGGGCAGAAACTGTTGCCTTCTAACTAAAGTTGTTTTACAGAGTAGCCCTCTGTATCTTCATAGCCAAAATGAAAGTGTGACAGAATGACACACTGCTAATCCAGTCATGTTGCATTTATTAACCGTTAGTGACAATGATTCATTGCTTTGATGGCTGCATAATGGCCTGTAATAATATCTGCAGTGATGTACAGCTACTCATGGGTATCTTTAGATGCTTTCTTGAAGTTGTTCCCTAAGACAAGGACACAAAGGAGATGAGGAGATTCAGTAACTGTGATTACAAAAGGCTCTAACAGTGAGTGTCATTTGAAATAACTGTACTCAAACAACAAGACCACAAGGAAATACATGGTTTAATCCAAAGAACTACTAGGAAAATCTGTCAACATTTTGTATTTTGCATAGCTTCCTTAAATTACCTGAGATTCTCTGTATTTCGTCAGTGTAATTTGTCAAGTTTAATCTTTTGAGAGCAAATGCTGCTGTCTTTCAAATTGCCAAGCTTTGTTTTGGGGGCAGGAGGTTAGGCTGATGTACAGTATGTGGTGATACCTCCACTCCTGCTGGAATAAACATAAACTGTTTAGGACTCTGGGAAGAGATGCAAAGTTACACATGGCACAGTCATGAGGCGTGCTAGTATCATCATCTCTGTATTTTGGGGCATCGTTCTGAACCTTGCTGAAAAAAATTGTATTCCTGCTCAGCTTCGGCCTCCTCTTTTTCATTTGGCTGATTACTGTTTCTGCCTTTTACTGTATCAATCTAGCAGAGTGAATTCAAGGTGTTTCTGATTCTACATTCATGTGAGCAGATGGGAAAACAAGGCAGTTTCAGATTGTCATTCTGGCTCATTACAGTTCTTTGATGTACACAGCCTTTGAGTTTCATGCAACTGAAGTCCACATTTAAGCTGTATTATAAAATATTGGTGAAAAGCTGTAATAATTAATGGCTTGAAATACTGAGTTAACTGTATGGTAGGATTGCCTGCTGTGGAGTGGTTTGCCCCTCTGTCATGCAGGCCAGCTGCAGAAGTACAGTGTAATTTGGCCGAGGTGTGAAGAGTTCCCAAACAAGTTTGCTCAGATATTATCGATACCAGTTCTCAGTCTCTGTGTCGTGCTGTGTTTGATAATCAGAAAGGGGGTGCCTCCATTTCAGTCTCCCCTCCACTGTGTAACTGCTCCCCACTCAGACATCTTGCCTTGGTTTACTGCTTTCCTTTTCTACCAGTTTTCACAAAGGCCCTGGTCTGTGTCGCCATACTCTCCTGTAAACTAAAATATGCATTTTCTTGCGCACTTCTGTCTGTTTTCTTTGATATGGCCCTACTTACACCTTCTGATCTTGGAATCTTGGCTTCTGCTCAGTGCTTGCTTCAGGAGTGGAGCAGTAAACTGGCAGTGTCTCTGTATAGAGCAGCAGATTGCTGTGAGCAAGGTCGTTGTATTGGGAGTCGATGGTAAAGGCATCCATGTAGGAGTTAAGTGAGTTACATGAGGATTTCAGTTCATTCTGTTTGAATAACTGGAGAGCCTTTTGATGACGTCCGTTGGTTTTGCCCCCACAAAGGAAGAGTTGTGCTTGGTAAATTGGCCCACAATACCAAGAATCTAGGCAAACCTGGCCTGCTGGCAACTACAGTACATGATTAATCCCCTTGTTCCCTTCATTCAGTATTTGCTTGATCTTCTCACTTACCTTTATGCTCAGTCTACTTCCAGTGGGCCAGGCACAGCGCACCACTTTGGGAGTGATCAGGCTTCTGTCAGGTCCCATGTCTACACATCTGAAATGCTCTGGGATTGCAGGGCTGCAGTCCTTTTGCAGACTCTGACAGAGGATCATATAGAATAGGATCGTTCATCTTCAGAGCAGCAGTGTCAAAAGGCTGCTCATACTGTGTGATAGTACCTGCTGTGCCGATGTATTGTGCTGTTTCTGAAAGGCTGTACGCTAATATCTCTGAACTGCTGGGTCATGTTAAGCCAACTTGTGATCTGACAGTGACTGACAAATGAGGCTTTGTCAAACTGGAGGGCAGCAGCTTCTGTTTTGTCTACAAGGTTATTATGCAGTGAAATACCATGTCTTCTTGAATGATATAGCCACAGATTAAAAAAGGAACAGAAGAGGAGCCCACAGAACTTGGAGGTTTTTAAAGCTAGTAGATTTTTTTTTTAACCTGTTATGAGTATTAATGAATAATCCTTAAATACTGAACCAAAAGCTTTAGAAAATTATTGTTTAAAGAGATGCTTCATAGTCAACCAGAAATAGCAGGAGAGCTGGAGAAGGCACAGGTATAAACACTGCTTAGCACTTCCGGTTTCTATTTTCTGTTTTGTAACTGAATTTAGAATGACTAATTTTTGTTGAATCTTACAGTTACAAGTTGAATTCTTTACCTGCCTTGTACATAACTTTTTATCAATGTATCTCAAAGCTGTTCTTTCCCTATTTGAAACTTCGTTTCATTACTTCAGTGTGAAGCTGGAGGTACACTAAGACAACAGTTCTAGTTTAAATGCGTACCAGGCTGTGGCCTAAGGGTTTATTTAGTTGCATGTTACATTTTTAATTTGATAGTGAGCGCTAGCGAACACCTGCAGTTCCTGTTGCTTGTTTTCCCCCCATGTCCTAAAGCTTGCCATTCTGTCAGTTGTGTATATACAGGTGTTAGTGCACTGTAAATATGGTTGCCAAAATCGTCTGTGTTAGAAGAACCTCTCTTCTCGTTTCCCCTCCCCCTTTGTGTGTGAAGGTGTGTGGGAGGGTGGTTGCTGCTGAAAAAACTTGGTGTAGTTACACCCCAAGAGCCAGTATGTTCTTATTTTAGTCAGTGTCAGTTGTAAACATTTGGTATGCTGGATTATTCTCTTGCTTAAACTGCTTAAACTAGTGCAGCTTCTTTATTCTTCTGTATTTCTAGCAAGGATAATGAATTCTTATCCAGACTAGAATTTGGAAAAGACTCATTGATGAGCTCCCACAGTTGAGAAGATTATTTTTCTTCTACATTTCCAGTATTCTTGCTTAACAAAAGAAAATGAGTGAAATTGTGACTGGCACAACAGAACTGCCTCTGGCATACATGATTGACAAAAGTAAAATTTATTTTTATCCTTTTTTGCATAATCTGATATGACCATGAAACAGAGCACAAAACCATGGAAGAGAGTGAACTGCTTCATAAAATGAGAGTTGTCAAAAATCTTCCCTTCCCAAAACCTTAAACTTGCAGTACTGCTTCACGTATTGCTAAGTTTGGTCTAGAAGGATGTGTTTTCCCCCTACTCCACCCTGCTACCTTAGCTTTTTCACAATTTTTCTTTTTCAGTACCATATTTGGCTTACTAGTCGGTTGTACTCCTTATAAACTAATACATTGCTGTGTTTCAGTTTTGGGTCGTGGGGTTTTTTAAGTTGGTGTTTAAGCTTGTAGGAAGTGTTTCTGGAGAACTGATAGCTTGTTGTGGAAAACTGGAGTTAAATATCCAATTATAAAGTTTTAGTGTGATAGTGTACTAAGAAGAACTCTGATCAGTTGTGTTTTTAAGCACACAAAAGGAAAACTATGATTATTGGCTCTTTTGTGGTCCCTGTGAAGGTTAAGACTCCTCTTTCATCCCAAGAAATATATGAACTGCTGCAAACCTGCAGAATAATGAAATTTTAAAAACAGCCACATATGCTTTTTGTCCTTATTTACGAATATTTTTGTAATTATTGTGTTCAGAAAGAGATAATGGTAACTGTCATGACAGAACTGGAAAACAGAAAAGTTGGTCATTCTTTTTAAAGCTTGTAAGTGAGACAGACTTGCCTGAGAACACGCATGATGTCTGTGTTAATGTTCAAGTCTTTCCTCATGCTATTTAAAGGACTTGATTACTGAACCTGTTTTCACAGTAGTATTTTTATAAGACTTAGGTCATGTTGCACTTTCTTTGTACCTTACAGCAACTCCTATTGTCTGAAAATGTTTGTTTATGGGCTTATAAACTTAGAATAATAAAATAGTTTGGATAATTCTGGCACAGGGCTTGCGTTCAGACGTTTGGTAGTAATTGACCTTCCTTCTCTGGAGAAATCTGGCTGAATGCACAGCTGCACATGTACATGTGCCAGTACATCGTTGAGGAGTGAACAACTGGTGGGCAAGCATTGCTAGTCCTAAATGTGCACTCTGATACACCAAGCAGCAAGCAAAATGTACTTTTGAAGCAGTTGTTCTGGATATTATTTAATTATATTCCCCAGTTAGACAGTTTATGGTGAAGTGTAGTTAGCAGCTTAGTAAGGGATGAGCCAGCATTGTTTTAATACTGAGCAGGAGCTTCTGTACACGACTCTGTTTCCAGACAGTAGCAAATGTACATTCAAAATGAGCAACCTTCTGGTTCTCATTGACAAGGGATGACACAGACGCCTGATGTAAGATTGCAGTGAAAGTCTGCAGCTTTATTTAGCTTATACACTGCAAATATAGAGCATTTGCTCATTTTTGTGATCCCTCAGTAGTGAACCTGATCTCAGCAGGGTGGGGAAGAAGGCTTCAGTAAATTTCCAAAGATTCATGGCTTCTCTGTGCAGGGTAGTGTTAAAAGACTTAGTCAGTAAAAACCAAGCTGAGTTTCTTTCTATGCCACTTATCCAGAAGATCTCCTTTGATCGTAAAACAAAATTCGTTTGACGTGGTTTGTTCTGAGCAAACAGTGACTTGTTTTGTTTCTTTGTCTCCTTTAAAATGCTTATTGGAACAAATAAACTATTAATAATACTTCTAAAACTGAAGTTGAACTTACCGGCCTATAATTCTCCAGTATTTTTTAACCTTTTATTTAGTCCAGTTTTCTTTACTCTGTATTGCTGTTATCTGTTACCAATTTATTCTGTTGTCCTTCCTAATACAGAAGGATTTAGCACACCTGCCTTTTCAGTGTCATGAAGGGCTTTTGATGTGAATGGCACTACTTCTTGTGGTCTTTGTATTTTGCTGTGTCTGTCCTACCTAGCATCTTGTCCCCATGTGCTTGTGGTAGTTCTTATGCTCTACCTTCGTAATCTGCCCTGGTTTCTGTTCTTGAGTGCTTTATTTTATTTTATGGTCAGTGAAGGCCTCATGACTTGGCCAACTTTACTTCTTTATTGTCTTTCTCCCCCAATAGGATTGTTTGGAGGTAATAGCTGTCCTATTAAGTAACCAGATTTCCATAACTCATTTTTTTTTCCCTTGGGCTTCTCCATAACTCTTTTTTGCCTTAAGCTTGCCTCTTGTGAGACTTCCTCTTTCTTTGTTTTACCCTCTGCTTCTTGAAGCCCTATGTTGGATTTGTTTTGTGCTAGTCTCACTATTTCTCTTTTAAGGGTTATCACTTAAGTTTTTTTCATTCTTTCTTTTTTCCCCCAAGTTGTATTTGTGTTTGTATGTTTACTAGTTCTTTAAGATAGGTTAGAGGGCTCTTCCAGATTGGATTCTCTGCAGTCCTTAATAGGACAAAAATTACTACAGGTAAATAATCCAGTAGAATTAATGACATGATTTGTAAAGGTCTTAGTGTTGTTCTTTCTTATGCGCAACTAACAGGTTATTTTAACACATGAACTATAAGGGGGAGGATTTGTGTGTGCAGACTGAAATAAATCTACATGTTTATCAATTGTGTTTGAAAATTATTTGGGTGATTTAGAGTTCAAACCGTATTGTGTTCACAATGTTAGGCGTGCTTTTGGGATTGGATATGCATTAGGTTTCTAGCTTCCTGTTTTTTGTGTGTGTGCATGTGCGGCTGGGGAGGGGTAACAGGAGAGCGCAGTGCCAAGCTCAGGAGAGATTGTTTGTCAGGAGAAGGACCAGAGAAGCCCGAGTTTAAAAAGTGCTGTCTCCTGTCTGCTCCATCTCTTCTCCAGTTCTTCCCAACTGCTGTTGGTAATTCTGTGCAGTCTGATCTCTCCACCTCAGCCATGTGAAACTTAAATTTTGAATGTATGTCTGCTTTTTGTAAGTCCTTGTGACACTGGCAGTAGAGAAGTTGTCTTAAATATTTTAAGATTTCTTGATTATTGGTGCAAGAGAAATAAGGCTCTTTGCAGTGGTGAGAGTTTTAGTGCAAACAATGTGCTGCTACTGTTCCTAAAACCATTAATGACAGTAAATGGTTACACACAGGGCTTGAAGACTTCCAACTGCTGTTTTTCTAAAACGTTTTTATTGTTATTTCAAAAATTCTGTAGGCTGTTGTAACTGTTTTATTTCTAAGTTTTGATAAGCTGGATAATAGCCTTTATTAGGATTGCCTTTTTCTTCCCTTGATCTATGCTTTTATTAATACTGTGCTAGGAAACGGACAATTATCTTGCACATTAATACACCAATAGATGTGGAAAACCTATAACCAACTGCTATCTGCGTTTCATGTTTTGTGATGGAAAAGAGCAAAAAGAAAGACTCTGAATTAATGTTTTAAAAGATGTTTGTTACCCTAGTGAAAGGACAGGGAAATGTCATTTTGGTAGTGCTCAGCATTGTGAGCTTGTGTTAATTGTTTGTGATACATGCAATAGTCCTTCCTGAGAATCCTGATCCTTTCAGTGTGTGCATATTTAAAAATCAACCTGTACTGATTTTTTGTGCTCTTAACACATATAATTGTAGTTAATGATATATAATATGGATAATTGTCATACATAACCATAATATATATAAAATCACACAGTGTTTATAGTATTACTAGGTACTCCTTAAATGCAGTTTATGCCTCCTTTAGTAGATTTCTTATAGAGTTGTTCCCTGCCCATGAACTGTCAGCCTTTTCTTTTTTGTTTTTTTTTAAATGAAGTCTGAGGAAAGTGGTCCGTTCCTTGGTAACAATGTGCTTTCTCTTCATTTGAAAATGCTTCCATGTCTGTGAGGAGCTGGTGTTTTGTATCTGTTTTAGTTAATATTAAGCTGATTGCCATTAGTGAAACTGATAATAGGCTGACTTCATTAACAAACTAATTTTTTTCATCACTAAAAGGTCTAAAATACATAGCTTCCTGTATGGATATTTTAACTGATTGTGAGAGAGACTACATTTATTTTAAAACAAATATTAATAGTCTGCTGTTAGTCAGGATAAAAATAATTTTAAAAAAAGACCTAATACCAGGAGATGCAGTTAATGTCATCTAGCCTGGATTTATGGAAAATTAAAGAGTGAAGACCACATTTACAAGTTGAAAGAAACAAGAGTGGAATCACAGTGTCTACAAAATAAAAAAAAAAAAGTCGTGTTTTCAACTTCCGTTTCAGACAAATGTCTCCTATTGGCAGTTAATTCAGTATTGGGAAGTGGGGCAAGAAAATCTGCTTCAGTTCTGTGAGACAAAGTTGCTGATTTTGTTAAAGGGACTTGTACTCCCTCTCAATTGCTTGTTTTTCTTTGGAATATTTCCTGTGTTTTGGATAAGTTAGCGAGATCTGAGAATATTTTGTTTTGCCTTATTTTGCTGAACAACTTGTGCTCAAGCTTCATGTGACTGCACTGAAAAATGCATAGGCAATTGAGAGTTTTCTAAGCTACAAAAAATATTTTTTAGGAATATGATTCTTCATAATATGTTTAATAATATTCTTTGTTAGGCCTCTTTTGGTTGAATGTTTTTAGTAGTTCATAATCTTCATTCAAGTTTGAGTCACTGCAAGATGCGCTTTCTATTGTTAAAGTAGATAAACATTATGTATGTGATGTTCTGGTGCTTGTAAGTATTGACTGGGCTTGCAGAAAGTACCTTAGTCTTATTTGTGTCAAAAAGATGAATTTTTAATGATTTTTGATTAAGAATGTTTAATTATTAAAGTGGAATACAGTTATGAAAGATGAAGTTGGAACTTGAGTGTTCAAGCTTAGATCCTTTCAGGATTTCAACCCATTCTTCTGTTTATATATTTTCAATGACTGAAGATGTGTATAAACTGTGAAATCTGATTGAAAACAGGATTTATGATAGAAAACCACTGTAGTCATATTTCACTGTAAAATTGATTGGGAAAATTTAAAATTAAGAATTAGCTTTATTTTGTGTAACTAGTGTAGTGGGAAGTGTCTAGGATGTTGATACAGCCCATATCTGGGAAGCAAAGGATTTTGTTTATGGCATTTTTCCAAGTATTGCATTCTGACTCTTACTACTTTTTTTTTTTCTTTTTTAATTTTGTTTTCAGATCTTGAGTCAGATGACTGTGCATCCATATACATCTTTAATGTAGACCAGCCATCATCTTCTGTCAATCAGCCAATTTGTATTCCTCGCCATGGACTGCAGTCTCACTCCTCTCCTCTGACGCCTCCCACAAGACTTCAGAGTCACAAGAACTATGAAGGCACTTGCGAGGTACCAGAATCCAAGTACAGTCCACTAGGTGGACCCAAACCCTTCGAGTGCCCCAGCATTCAAATCACATCGATTTCACCCAACTGTCACCAGGGGATTGAGGCCAATGAAGATGAATTACACACAAATGGCACAGAAAATGAGTATATGGAAAGGCCTTCCCGGGACCATCTCTATCTTCCTCTTGAGCCATCGTATAGGGAATCATCCCTTAGTCCGAGCCCTGCCAGCAGCATTTCATCCAGGAGTTGGTTTTCAGATGCTTCCTCTTGTGAATCCATTTCCCATGTGTATGATGACGTAGACTCAGAGCTAAATGAAGCAGCTGCTCGATTTACCCTTGGCTCTCCTTTGGCATCACCTGGTGGTTCTCCAAGAGGTCCCGGTGATGAAACATGGCAGCAGCCTTATGGATTTGGGCATGCCTTGTCACCTAGACAGTCTCCCTGCCATTCTCCTAGAACTAGTATTACAGATGAAAATTGGCTAAGCCCTAGACCAACATCAAGGCCCTCATCAAGACCTACATCCCCCTGTGGGAAACGACGACACTCCAGTGCTGAGATTTGCTATGCTGGTTCTCTCTCTCCTCACCATTCTCCAACTCCATCACCTGGCCATTCTCCCAGAGGAAGCATAACAGAAGACACATGGCTAAACACTTCCATTCATAATGTACAAGGCCTCAATTCTGGCCTTTCACCATTTCAGTGTTGCACAGAGACTGATATTCCTCTAAAAACCAGAAAGACCTCAGAGGATCAGACTGCCACTTTATCTGGAAAAATAGATATCTGTCCTGAAGAGCAAGGTAACTTGTCATCATCCCTTGAAACTGCAGTAGATGATTGCTCTGGATCTCAGCACACCTTGAAAAAAGACTTGCCTGGAGACCAATTTCTTTCTGTTCCTTCGCACTTTACTTGGAACAAACCGAAGCCTGGTCACACTCCTATATTCCGGTAAGTGATTAGAAAGTACTTCCCTCCTGTTCTTTCCCCTCCTGTGCATCTTAAATAGACATATAAATGTCCTTGTATTTCAGTGATGTGTTAAGACTTCTTAACATCTACCTGCCTTCAATAAGTTTTCTTTATAACTAGGAAAAAACAAGTTGAGATACCAAATACCTACCATCTTTTAAAATACAGTAGATGCACTGTAAATAGAATAAAGAAAAAAATGTGTATGCCATGCTGAAAATCATCCAGAAAGAATGGATGTCTGGGCTGTCATTCCAAGGTATTTCCACCATCCATGATAGAATTAAATAGGTCTCTTCCTTCTGCAGTCCTGTCATGTGCTAGCAGGTTGATTTGTGGAGACTCAGAAGAGGAAACTGGTTCAATTGGGTGAAAATGTCCCCCTCCTTTCCAGTCTGTTTCTTTTTAAATGGATCAGTTCTGTGATCTTTCAAGTCATAGAGCTTGTATAAATTCTTCAGAAGTTGTCACCAAGCTTGGCTTGTTAATAGCTAAATATATTTAAGCAGTACTTATTTAGCCATTTCATTATTTTTTTGCCTAATTGAATAACCACAGATTTTAATTTCTCTCCACAGAATTGTACTGATTTTAGTAAATAGAAGCAATTTTTTTTCTCCTCCTTTAATATTCTTCCTCATAACTGTTTATGGATGTAAAATTTAACAGTAAAGATGTAAAGCTGCTGGCTGGAGAAATCTGTTTTACCAGGTCTGAAACTACTGTGTTAACAGATAAGTTAAGTGTCTTCAAGTCTGGAGTTTTTTTTTAATTCCATTGCCATCTGTTAGTGATAGGTGTTCAATCTGTTACTAGAATCTTTTCATTCGAACTAAAACAATGATGGCTGTTTTAACTTAACTGTGTATCTTGGAATTGTATTATGTTTATGAAGGATACTAAGCAGTCCTAAGTTGGCTTTTTTGTTAGCTTGCAGGCTAACATTGTTCATAAAAGGTGAGCACTACTGTAGGGTTAGAGGTCATGAGCATACAGGCATGGGGTGTGGATTGGTGATTCTTCTGTGGGATGAACAAAGTAGTTTAAAACACAGACAGCTCATATCTGTTTCCTCTTGTACTGCGGAGAACTGAGTACGACTGAATAAAAAGCAATTTTAATGTTTTCATTGAAAAGTAAAAATATTTTTTTAAATGTCAGACTTTATTTAGAAGCTGGCACTGAAGAATTTCTGCAAATATAAGATGGGCAAACAGGCAGAAGACAATGAAGACTATACCTATACACAAGTAAACTACATAAATCTATTAAGCTGAGTACATTTGCTGCCAAAAATGTTGGCTGACAATTGAATTAGTGGAAATGGCTGCACTGACAGCTGTATCCTCAGTGAAATGTTGAATTACTTAGCAGTTGTAGCCTGTTCCACCAGGCAGTGTGCATCTTCAGTATGTAAAACATTCCATTCTGTCATATAATATTTTATAATTTTGATTCTTATAAACCAGGATAGCTAAGTTGATCCTTACGTTTTATGAATAAAAATGAAATGCAAGAAGATCCACTCTTTCTAAATAGTTGATGATGGTGACCAAAAGTGAGCATATTAGTTGTCATAAGGAATTATATAATTTCTATTTGTGTATTTATTCCATATTGTATGTACAATTGTATTATTTGTAGTATAAATTACAAGATGTAGTAAAAATAGTATTGCTTTTTAATGTCTTGATTGTATTGTCAAGCACAAAGTAGTCCATGAAGTAAACTGGAGTACTGATTCCAAGCAGGAGAGGTGCACACCCAGCTGCAATAACTGACCCCTGGTGGAAGGGGGGGGTGATTTGCCTCGTGTGTTCTGTGGTGTGAAATGTGGAGGTAGCACCTTCTGCTCTGAATGCTTTCTGAAGTTTTGTAAATCTGTTATCTGCTTTATCTGTCAAGCCCTGACCATGTTTTCCTTCGTTCTTCTGTTTTCAGTAAGTGTGCAATGCTTAACAAAATCTAAAAATGCATAACATGCTTTTGAGCATGTTAGTCATATTTCACATGCCATCCAAACTGTTTTGTAGATGACAGCTTGTTATTTGGTCAGAGAAACCCATAATCTGCCAGTCAGTGGCATATGAAAAATGTCTGTGTATTACGTGCCCTGAGTCCCATTTCAGCTCCCTTGTCAAAGATGAGCGTAGGCAAGGGCCTGGGCAGCACCACTGCAACAATTCCTTCCTACAAGTGAAAGAACTGGGCAGCAGCTTCCACGGGGAGTAGTGGAGGTGTCTGTTGATGATGTCACTCACCAGGTATGATGGCAGATTCAACTGGTCATTTTACAGAATATTCAGCAATGAACTTGATAATTTTATTTATTACATAGTTACTCTTGTTACTACTTAAGATACCTGTTTCTTTCACCCCCAGCCTCCCCACAGGTGATGGATGAGACATGGTTTTATCTGTGTCTCATGTTTTCCTTCCCTTCCCCTTAAAAAACCCCTTTCTTTTTGGGATCCTAATGCAGTGATAGTAGATCCAACCTCTCCATTTATGTTTTACCCCAACATTCCACAAATGCGCTGATTTTATGCCTTTCTTGCACACTTGCTGTTAGAGGTTGAGTTGTAAGATTTCCAGAAAATGAAAAAAACAAAAAAAAATCAGAAAGTCTGTTTTACAATACTTTTTTTACGTGAACAAGGGAAATAAAAAGAGTCTAGAGATGACCTAGAAATCTCTACTGAGCAGGTGATAGAATACAATACCTTTGGTGAGGACTTCACTCTAAAAGTACAATTCATAAAAGATCAGCAGCATTGCTGGTGCTTACCTTGGTTATGGTATTATGGAGTTAGGGACCATCACAGACATGGCCAGCACTGGTGTAGGTAACATGGGGCTATTTTTCAGAAGAGTGGTCACTGATGATGCAATTGAAAATCATGGGAGTTCTGTTATTTTTGCTTTTAGGCTTGGTTTTTTGTTATCTTTTGCTTCAAACTTAAAATTCTAGCATGAATGACTTGTGAAACAGCAGGCTTTAGGTTTGGTAAAGTGGATCTTGAGAATTTGTGTCTCAGGCAAAGAGGCACTTTGCAGGGTAGTAAACTTAATGAGTCATTAATTTTTTCTTTCTTTAGCCCCACAGTACTTGATGGCAACAAATGGTGCTTTTGTGTCTGGAAGATAACCAGGCAATATTCATTAATCGTCAAAAATCTTGAAATAAAACCTAGTTTCTTTTACTTCCTTCATGGAATTCATAGAGATTTGCACATCGATTTAAAAACTACTACTTAAATTGGTGTTTGTCTCCAGACTGTTATGTCATGAATTTAATCTATGCCACTGAGAAGTGATAGGACATTAACTAGTTTCTTTGTTCCAGTGGTGATGAACAAATAGGCTTTGACAGATGTATTTACAGCACAGAAATATTTTTAATGGTGGATATGTAATGGTAGCTTGAGAGTATTTTACTGCTGAGAACCAGGATGGTTGACAATGCAATTTATTTGTTCAGAAAAAAAATTAGTTCAAATAAAGTGGTAGATAGTGGAATACTTGAAAAAGTTGTTTCTCTTGTCTGAATCCTTCTCTTGGAAGTCTAAAGAATAGAGAGGAACAGAATTATATCCTATTTTAACCATAACTATATTGGGACTTTGGTCTTAATTTCAGAAGTCCACTTACATTGAAAGATTTCTATAAACAAAGTCTGCTAAATAGAAATAACACCAGCTATTCTACTAGTGAAACTTGAGAATGAAAATGTTTGCAAATTACTGTCTTTGAAGATAAGGACCCACTTAAGTGAGACAAGCAAAGGAACTTTGAACCTCTTAGGTTTTTAATAAGCGAGGCTATCGCAGTAATGTTTACACACCATTAATGAATCCAGGGAAATTCAGGTAGTGTTTAATACAGGACCTTTGTGCTGTACCTGTTATTCATCTCTCCACTTTGTTCTGGGATGATGGAACAGAGATTTCCACGTGGCAATACACTGTACCTGTATTCTGAAAGCATCATTAACTGTGGCTCTGCTAGGAACAGAATGGTGGTATTTTGAATGTAAACAGTATTAGTAAAGTCTACTGATAGGCCACTGTGGCAGCTGGAATGACCCCAAACTTCTTAACTTCAGAATTTCTCCACCAGGGAGAAGAATATTGCTTTGTTCTAGACAGTGAAGAGCAGCCACAGCAGTATTTTGGCTCTACAAGAGTTCTTGAAAACCATAGTATTGGATCGTAGTTATGATTTGAGATTCTCAGGGGGTTGCTGTGTTGCAACATTGACTTGTCACAGAATACACCATGGGTTCATCTCTGCAAAAGCTTGGGATGAGGAAAAAATGTAGAATAGCCATTGAATGGTCAGTGAGCTTTATACCTTTTGAAATGTTGGGAGGAGCTCTAAGTAGAAAATTGTTTTTGCTGCAACTAAAAATTAATAAAAGTATCTCTCTAGAAGATCTGGGAATCTCAACCAATGAAGGAAACAAGAACTTTCACAACTATCTGGAGATACTATGGGGTATCTTTGAAAGGTTATTACTAGAATTAGTGGCTACAAAGAGGCAGGAACATTTTCATACAGAGTGGCTAAAATGAATTTTTAAATCAGTTGCACCTGTGTTCAAAACCAGTGCTACAAGTGGAAGGGAATTGTTTTTAACTGGATTGTGTTAATGAGTCTTATAGGCTTTGTTCTTCCTTCTGTCCCACACATACTGCTCTGGGGCCACAGTCAAATGCAAACAAGCAGTCTTGTTTCTGCCCTAAGCTTCTCCCTATGTGAGAGAGGCGTAGTCAGCCCATGAGCTGTGCCCTGGCCGCTGAAGTCATTATGGACACATTTGGCTGTTCTTACACTGAACATCAGTTGTTTCCTCATCAGTCAGTTCTGTTTTGGAAATAATGGTTGCAGAGAAGAAGGTATCTCTTAAATTAATATTGATAAAATCAATGAAGTGGTGGTAGCTTTAAATGCTGTTGCTTCTCCTGAGAATGCTGCTGAAGGGTTCTTTCTTTACCTCTGAGTTCCCTTTAGTAGCTGCTGTTCCCTAAAGTCTTTAGCCTTGATGTGATATGAGTATGAGCTTTTGGAGGCTTGCATTAATCAGATTATAAAACTCCCTTGATATTTCCAGAAGGACATTTGTAAGTTTACAGATTGGTGCTGTTTCAACAATGTGCTAAGATTTGATTTAATGAAAGCTTTAGAATGACTATCACTCATTATTTCCATATCCATATCCTGACATGTGATTTGGTCCTTTATTAGTAGGTTACTGCATTGCTCATAAGGTTTTTTACTCAAAAAAAAAGAAAGAGAGAAACTCCTGTGAAAGGCTAAGTCTCAAGCTATTATAACAGTAATTTGGCACTGAACTGGGAGGAACTTGGTAATGAAACATGTGGAAATATCTACGAACATGTTCTTTCCTCATCAAGACTGAAAAGTGAAGGGTTTTAAAACACAAAAGTTCCTATTTTTCTTGATCTTTTGTTCTAAAATAACTTTAAAAGACCCTCATGGCCAGCAGCTGATCTGGGTTCTGAATGCAAAGTTAGATGTCTTTATCAATAGCACAGAGCTGTCATGCTGTGTTTAAGCTGGGGAGAGACAGAAAAAGTACTTGTTTGTTTCTGAAGCAGCTGAGCTGCTAATTCTTAAACATGTCCCAGATATTTTAAGAGTAATGCACCACTAAATTTTGAACTTAAGTTCTGCACTATCAGAGATCACTGAAGTTCAATGCACAGTTAACACCTGAGAACTGTTGGTGAGTTAAGTCTAGCAGTTTTACTGCTGATCCTTACCTGACAGTGTAGACTGAATAATATTTTCTTGAGAACAGATCCTTAAATGCAGTAAAGCTGGCAGCTTCAGACCTTCATTCCCATGTTCAGCATCTGGCACAAAATAACATTGCTTCATATCAAAATGTATTCAAAACATATGCAAATTTGTTACTTCTTGCACCCCAAAGGCTGACATGATTTTTCTCATTTGATATTGAATTCTACTTAGAATTTAAAACCCCAAAATACCAAGAGTTTGTAGACTGTGTTCTACTGGATTTTTAAATTTATTTAAGGTGCAGTCTTGTGGGCTCATGTGACTTTAATAAGGTGACGGTGCTGATTAGGAAGTTCCCACTCTGCTTCTCACCCTTTAGTTCTGCTTGAAGATGTACAGACAACTGGAACTCTGGTAAATTAAAGGGATTAAAAACTTTACATTTCAAAATAAACCAAAGTTAGATCGCTGATTCAGTTCAATGTGTACCTCTATAGTATTTGTCTCAAAAATGTGTAAGGATGATATGAAAGCAAAAATACATGAAATGATACCCCTACAGGGCAGAAAGGTACATGACAGTAACCTAAAACCTTTTAAGAATCCACTGCTGCTGAGAAGTTCAGGGTGATGGAGACACCAAGAAAAATATTTAGAGAGAAGCAACAGTTTGGATATCCAACATCAAAAGGGAAGCAACAGTAACTCTCAAACCAGCTGCATCTAGAAAACATCTTTTTGATGCAGTACGGCCTCAAAAGCTGTGTCATTTACTAGGGAGTCTGTGTATTGGAAGCTTTGCAATTTTTTAATGTTTTAGGGATCTGCACATGCATAGTGCTCTTCCTTGCTCTCTCATGCTGTTATTTTCTACTTGTTTTCAAAGAATGACAAAATCTTGAGACTTGGTTATTTTTCCTGTATCCGTGTTTGTTCTAGTATGCCAAGTATTTTTTCAAAAGATAGTGTGATCCTCATACAACAGACTGTTGTCTTGTGCAACATTATTGTTAGTTAATTGCAGGAGGAGTAAATCTCTCTGAGACACTGTATGGAGAGCGGTCATGAGCAACAAATACTTTTTTCTTGACTGAATTTATCATTCAACTTTCAGTAATACCTCCCAATAATTGGTATATAGCCTGTGGTGCGTTAACAGAGTTCTCTCAGGTACCATATCTGTTCAGTATATACCAATTGTTTTGACACAGATATTTGGTTATATGGGGGATAAAAAGTTTTTCAGGAACACTGTTAAAAAATTCTCACATGCTACATTTCTTTTTAAACCCTTTTTAGTATCTTTTAATCCTGACGTTTTCGTTCCTTTTCAGACTGAAGACTTGAATCCTTCTCCCTCAATAGCTATAAAAGTGAATGGCAAGGTGTAGTTGATAGCCAGTAGTAGCATTTAGGCAGTGCATCTTGGCCTGTGGTGAGTATCTGGAAGGATTGGGCTTACACTGCATTCCTGACAGTTTCCTCTTGTATTGTTGGCATCACCATCCTCTCCTACCCAGTAAATACTATTGCTGTAGGAGGACCAGTCATCAGACCTCCTTATGGGGGAAAGAAGCCTCTTTGCTGTACACTGAATGCTTGTGGAGATGATTTATTTCTCCCATTTCTGCCTTTCAGTAAGAAGAAAGGGAAATACTTTCTTCCTCTCATTGGTCCCAAAAAGGTGCTTCAGGAGAGAAGGTTTATGTTATAATGCCAGCTCTCTCCTGAAGTGCACAGTACACTGTCCATGAAACAGCAGATCATCAACTTGGAGGCTGTTCTCCTGAGGAGGAGGCCAACAAGCAGTGCCGTTTCTTCTCCCTCTTTTCCATTCTTAATGACCAACATTTCTGTAGTAAAAGGTGTGGTGCTGCAGGCTGAGCCCAAGTCCCTCCAGATACTTCCTAAAGACAGAGATTGCTTTCTTTTTTTCTTCAGTCCAAATATTTATCTTCTTTCTCAACTGTGGATGTGTTTTTATATGTCTTAGCTAAACTCCCCAAAAGGAATAATTTATCTTTCATGGTTCTGTGACTGTTCATGTTTGTGGAAATTTGCATTGTTTGGTGGTGGGGTTTTACCTGACTTCCTGTAGAGCGGAAAAAGATGAAATTGAGCTTTCCTGGATGATGATACGAACCAATATTTGTCCATCACTTTAAAACCTAGTTTGCTTTCCCTATTGGTCAGAGTGAGGTAATACAATACTATTTAAATAGAAACTTATTTTTATTATAAATGTTTTTGTTTGATAAACAATGCTGTTAATGTTCACTTCTAAATGGTCATAATTTAATTTACTCTACCAGGCAATTACTGGCTTGAATCTGACTATTCATCTTATTAGAATCTTAAGTCTGTAAATCTGTGCAGGTAAAAGGGTAGATATGCAAACACTGGTTTGAGGGTCTTCCACGTTACTTCAATTACTGTATTTCGTTCTTCTTCCCTGGGGTGACTTTGTTACTGTGTGTGAGGGTGTGCCTGTGGATAAGCTGAATACAACTTTAGGTGTCTTTGTTGCCTGTTGCAGTAAGTCTTTATGCTTAGATAGAACAACTAGCTTTTTAAAACTTTGGATGATCACATAATGTTCATTTTAATTATAGTTTTAACACCATGCAGTGCTTGCCAAAGGAAAACAAAACCAGCAAGCTGGAAGATAATAATGCAGAGAGTTAAAACTTAATGATTGGCAGATTGAATTTAGACTGTTCCCTCTAAACCACATTTGAATTTGCTTGCTGATATACTTAAGGTTAAAAAATTAATATAAGGGCATTATAGAGTAGCACTGGTAGTGTGGGGCTGGGGGGTCACACAGTACCTTTCTTTTGCTCAGGTGTTAGAAGAAATTCCATTCTAATTGAAGATTTTAATGTACCAGCAAAACTTTGGAATTTTCACATAACAGTTTTAGGCTAATTGGTATTCTTATTTGGTTATCATTTGTTAGGAAAGTGACATTATTGTCTGTATTCTATAGTGAAGACTTTGTTTGTGCTGTGGCCGGATAGCACAGTTCATGTAACCACAGTGTGCTCGTCTTGATTGCAGCACATCTTCATTGCCACCTCTTGACTGGCCTTTACCAAGCCATTATGGGCAGTGTGAACTGAAAATAGAAGTCCAGCCTAAAACTCATCACAGAGCTCACTATGAAACAGAAGGAAGCAGAGGAGCAGTAAAAGCATCTACTGGAGGACACCCTGTAGTAAAGGTAGGAAGTCTGGCTTTCTTGAATAGAAGGTAATTTTTTAACTGCAGTTATTGGTATTTACAATGCTGTGAATTGTTACCTTTTGTGAAGCTTACAGCCTTTCTTGGGCAAGATTTTCTCCCATAAATGTAATTATAAGTATTTTGAAAACACTGACCAATAAAACCAATTACTGTTTAGCTCAGAATTATATGTAAGGTCCTGGTAAATTAGACTTGGCTTTGGCCTTATATTCTCTTTGAAGAGAAAGATGTGTGGGTTCAGTCTTGTTGGAATAACTGTGTGCACGAGATGTGCTGTGCTTCTCTCTGACTTTGAATGTTCAGGTGTGTACACAAATATCTTGCTCTTTGCTGGGGTGACTTCTGGATTGGTTAGGGATAGTCACTGATGTCTTCTTTAATATCCATGGTGTCAGATGGCTCACACACCTTGGAAGGGAACCCACCCTCATTCACTGAATATGGGGCAGATGGTGCTGAGAAACTGTGGGACTTCTTAAGATGTCTTGGTTTATGTTTGCCACTTCCTTAGGTGAAAGCAGTATCTCTTTAATTACCTCAATATTGCTTAATGGTCTTTACCTTAGTTCCAGGTCAGGTTAAGACAAAATTTAACTGCTTGTTTATAAGTCAAATCAGACACCAGTTACAAAATCTTTGTATAACAAAGAGGGGTGGAAAAAATCTGATTACCTCAAGGTTAAAGTGGGTTTTGTCTTTTCCTCCAAATCCAGGATATTTCATGTTCTTTTCCAATAAAATTACAGTCAGTGTTTCAGTCCTAAATCTTTTGCTACGGTCTATACGTAAAAAATGTATTTTATATATTTATCCTCTTCTAGTAGTTGGAAGTAACTCATTACTATTGGAGACTATTGGAGATGCAAAGTGCTATTAGGATTGGCATAATTAGTCCCCATTCTTTCTCCTACTCTTACTGTAGTACAAGCATGTTATCACTTTTCCTCCTTATGGTTTATTTCTCCACTTTGGCAAGTGAATTCTGTCACACTCTGTAATTACATCATTACATTTCATCTATATAGATCAAGATATACCAGCAGAATTTAAATGTCTTAAACTATGTGCTGTTCTTAATTTGTCGAAGCAACCTCCGCTTTCCAGGCTCTTCCTCTGATGAATTTCTTCCATCAACCTGACTCCTAATCATATTCTTTGGGCTGTTTATCAAACGGTTTCTTCTCTGATAGCTTACCTTGAACTTTTTCATTACACCTTTTTTCCTCTTAAAGACTTTGTATTGTTCCTTTCTCTCCCTCTAAAAAGGGTTGGTTATCTGCATCCCATGTGCTTCCTTGTTTTTCCATTTCCATTCTTAAGCTGAGCTTTTCATCCAGCTTTCATGCTCCCTGCAAGGTTGCTCAGTTTTTCTTTTCACAATACTGTGGCCTAACTAGCTCCAGCTCTCTCCTTTTGTCAGACCTACTGGATTTCTTAGCACAGTAGAGGCAAGGGTCAAGTGCTTACTAGGGAAGTGTATGCTGCAAACTAGAGAAAATTGAGGATGCCTGGACTAGGCTGGAATTGGAAAGCTAGCAAGACACATTCCTTCATGTGGAGCATTGTGTTGCTTTAGTCAGTGGAGGAGAAGTAGACACAACTTTCACATGCCAAGGTGCTGACAGTGGAATTTAACACATCATTAATGAGGTCAGAAACTTGAGAGATTTTAGCTGACAAATCTTTCCTGAACTTCTGTGAACTGCATTCAATATTGTTAAAATTTTTTTTCTCTAGATGCTTTTGTTTTGCACTAATATTTGCATTAAGGGAATTTATGCTGATATTTGTAAGATTGGACAAACATGTAGGCTTTCTTTTGCTTACAGAACTAGATGCTTCTAAGCTGCAGTACTGGATGCAAGTTAGAAGAAGCAGATCTTTAGTGTGTGACTTAGACCAATGATTTTAAAAGCTATTTATTTGCACTGAAATTGTGAAATACATTGCTATACGAGAATGCTGTCTTTAAAATGTGGATAGCATTTATGTCTCTGACAGTCTCATGCTTCAACACATGCGTTGTACTACACCTCTCTAAATTAAAATGAATACAAATGCAAATCAATATTCTATTTTGCAATTTGGTCTCTTCCAGCTGGATTGGAAATTAATTGTTGTGTTTGATAGGAGATTGGAAGTTGTTATGAAACAAAGCATTGATTTGTATTTACTTTTTTACTCACTGCTGGGAAAAACAGCATGGAAAGGGCCAAGTTTGGAAAAGGTAGTACTGAATATCTGTAAGCAGGCGAATAATTCTTTACTTTCATACAAACTGAAATGTTTTCCGATACTTCTGGAAGCTTATTACAGAAATCCACATCACAATATGCATTACTACTTGCTTCTGACTTTTCTTTTGGTGCTCTTAGCTTTAGAGCAGACACTTCATGTGTGTGATCATTGCAGTAAAGTACTCAGCATTTCCCTGTGTAAAACAACTGTGTGTTAACCAGCGTCGGAGATGAGAAAGGAGGTGGGTAAATTGAATAGAATCTTTTCGTTGGAACAGACCTACAGCAATTGTCAAATCCAACTGCCACATCTTTGGGTGCCTGAAGGCCTCTGTGCTTTTGCTCCTTACACAATTCATTTTGATTTTGAACATTATTTTATAGAAAGCTGGAGTGCTTCATTTCCAGGCTGTGAAGCCTCTGTAGTTTTGCATGTGCACTTGATGTATTATTTAAAATAAAGATTTTTAAGATAGTACATGGCTTCGAGCCAGTAATGTATTAGTGCATGTCATTAATCTATTACTAATACTGTACCACACCTGTTGCTAGGACACTAAGCTTCTGACAAATTTGGCATCATCTGTTGTGAGTACATTTAATCAGCTTATTTCCAAATGGGAGGAAATTAAATAAGTGGAGCATCATGCTTTGCTTTGTATATCTCTTAACTTTAAGAAAGCTAATTCTATAATGATGTTCCCTTTTTTTATGCTTTTTTTAATGCAAAATGTTCTAAGTAGTAGATACCTTTTGTTTTAAGCTCTGCTTTCTTGGGAGTATGTTTCAGCTAATCCATGTCATCTGGTACAGTTGCTTTTACCTTGGTAGAGAATCTGCATGATAATGCTGACAGTTTTCACAGGGAAGGAATAAATAATACAGCAGAATGGTTTGCAAGGAGAAAGTTGGCATGTTGAGCTTTTATCATCCAAATTATGTGAAAATTTTGTATTGCATTGCCAGGAGATAGTCTCTGAACACTCCATACCTTTATTGTTCTAATTCATAGGTGAGAGTCTGCAATTCACCCATCTACAAAGCCTTTTAAACAAGTAGCTGTCACATTTTATCCAACTCTAAATGAACAGTCATCATTGCTTGAATTTCCACCCTTCCCATGAGTCCAATTGTACATAAAATAACGTTTGCACTTACTGTTTGATAGAATGAGCTTTTGCTTCTGTCTGAACTGGTTAAGGTTCTTCATGAGACTTCACTTGGATAATGCCTATCATCAAAACCAGAAAAGCCTTTTAGAGCAGGTGGGCATGTGATAAGAATCACTCAGGGGTAGTTTGGGTGTTTTTACTTTTGTGTCTCAGTTTTCTGATTTAAAATGAACTTTTCTTTTTTAAATAAGCAGACTTATTTTATATACTGTTTTCCTGCTACTCATGTAATTTTCTGCAGTTTTCTGTGCTTAAGTATTTCAAATTTAATGAAATCTTTTGGTAGTAAATTATAAAGGCCATGTAGTGCATAAGAAGAAGTATTTCCTTTTATCTTTTGTCCTGCTGCTGGGGAAGAAGGTGATCTCCATGACATGTATGGTCTTGTAACCATACCAGATGATATACTCAGGGGCTGTGAGCTCACAGCTACTCCTTAGCACCATTCTGTGTGCAAGGAATGTCTGTCCTGGGGCCATTGACCCCTGTGGGAGTCAGGTATAGGTATGAACTGTGATGGCCTAATTTGTTCTGCCACTGATGATATATCTGCAACAGACACTGTATGGAATCCACTTACACCCCATGTATGCAAGATAGATTTGGACTTGTGGTAGCTATTAAGAATTTGCCTGGACCAGAAGTGTCTTTTTACTATAGAGGGTAGAATCATTCTGTTCCTCTGCCATGAGCAAAATTATTCCTGTAGGTGCTTCATAGTAACAGAGGAGGGGAAGCATCATGTAATCCATATGGAAAACTCAGCAGTTCTGCACCTGAACAAAGATGTAAGATCAAAAATCAAAGCAATATTAAATAAAAGCCAGTTTATTTAGACGGCTATGCACTGCTGCTCACTGACAAGCAAAGAGTTGTCTTCTGTGTGAGGTTTAATGGAGACCTGTAAAAGAGGGACTCAGTGTCAGCTCTGTTTAAAGTGATTGCAGAGCTTGAAGTCATGATAAGTGCTGCAGTGGAAGAAAAAAGTAAACTAATTGAGCAAGAGTAAATTCACTTTGAACTGCTTTGAAAGTTCTGAGACAGGAATGTTTCTCAAAAAGCCTGTCAAACTCCACCTGAGTCCTGGTGGAAGAAACTGCAACCAACAAGAGAGGATCTATCCAAGCAATGTCAGATGATCTGATAAAAATAAATTAACAAAGATTGTCTAAGTGAGCGTGTGTTTCCTGGCCTGTAATTCTGTGGCTGTCACCTTTTCCCAGCTGTTCTCTGTGGCCCATGCATGTAACTACTTGAATATCAGGTATTATATTGGAATTCTCCCTGTGCCAAATAAACAGCACACTTTTTCTGTGTTTTGCAACCCTTCCCATTCTTCCCGCCTTTCACTCTCTAATTTTCATTTTTGTCTTGAATTTTTTCCTGGTTTGTCCATCACCAGAAGGCAGGCTGTATCCCAGCTCTAGTTGCCTACTGTTGATTGGTGGCAGCAGCCTGCCAATAAACGCAAAAGGCAGAAGGTGAGTCTCAGCCTGTGTGAACCATGTAATGGGCTGTATTGGGAAAAACATCAACCTTTGCATGAGATTCTAAAACTATGTATCTTTCAAGAACAGTTTGATGATTTAGGCATCTTCTGCTTCAGAATCCCAAAAATAGTTTGCTTCAGAATCAGCAAAAGTGATGCATCTACTAGAAATCATCTAGAAAATGCAATAATTGGTATGAAAGCCAATAAAAAGTCATCTGTTTTTTGTATCATAGGTTTACTAAATTTTTTTTTTCTACAGGTTATTTGGGGATAACATCTTCCTATCCCAGCAATGCTTGTCCAAAAACTGTCCATAGCATAATTAGCATTTGGAGTTGGTATTTCAGGAATAGCACTTTTTTTTTTTTTTCAAGAGTGTGGTAGAGCCAAGTGCAGATGGATGGTTTGATGGCTGGTTACAGGGAACTTGCAATTCTGCACTGTGTTAGCCTAACACTATTTTAGCTATTAAATTATGTGCTTTTTGCATAGTGTAAAATGGAACAGGACTAAAACACCTCAAAAATGCCTGAAGCCAGTATTTAAAACCCCTTCAATCCTGTCTGCAAGCAGTGAGTGTGTAAAAGTGTGAGATTTCAGAAACAGGAATCCAAGTTTTTAAACCTTGAAGAATGTTCTGTACATGTGTAAACACATGGTACCACGACCAATAATGAACTGATATTTGCCATTACTTGTTTGCTTTAGTCCTTTGCAGGATCTGTTTGTTTTTGTGATGACCTTTAAAATGTTTTTAATTGGACTTGTGCCCCTACCTAATAGTTTATTGAAGTTTGTTCCTTTTATCTGCCACTGTTTTTTTTCACAATTGTGAAGGTCTGTACTATTTTAAAGTCTTCAAGTCAGTCTACTCAATAAGTTTATTTAACAAAAGACAAAGAAAGATACTTTTTCGATATGTATGCTTTTTCTTCTCAGTTGATGGAAGGTGCATCAAATAATCAAGTGATAGAAAATAGTACTGCACTTCAGGAAGGGATTGAAACAGACATTTTGGTTTAACATATTTAACTTTTTGTAACATTATAAACTCTGCAGAGTCCGAATGAAATTATTAAAAAAATTCCAATGTGCTGTTAAGACTTTCTGAGCCAGTGATTAGGGTAGTGCATAATAGATCTGAATGGAGTTTTCTTCCATCAGTTTCTGCAGTCTCTTTCAAGGAGTCCATTGGAAATTACAGGTCAGCACTCACTGCACCTCTGCAGGGCTGCAAGGGGTGTGGCTGTGGTCAGTCTGACTTTCAGTAGCTTCCCTGAGCTCTGGTTTCTTTGTTTCATGCCCATGGTTTGCTTCAAGTTTTTCAAAACGCAACTGTTGATAAATTCACAATAAATTGTACCCCCGGTGTTAGTCATTGTGTCTTTTGTTTCGAATTACGTTCATCTTCATGCCCTTGGATCCTTGTCATCCCTTACTTGTCATCCCAAGTCATGGTTGACAGATGTGCTGTTCAGCTTGGCAGATAGCCCTTCAGCTTTTAAACCCAGCAATTCTCCCAGTTCTTTAGGAAAGTCACTGCACACTACTCATAAGGGAAATTCTTGTGGAGAAATGTCTGTAGAAAAAAAGTTTAGTTGTTCAAAGCCATGCACTGGTGCCTCTCTGATATCACTGTCCAAAAGATTCTAGGCTTGTGGGTCACATTTCTCCTTTCTCAAAGGATAAAACATTTAGAAGGATCATTTAGATGGGTCTGTTTTTTCTTTAAGTTTTTAAAAGAAATTGTATTTTACTTTTCAAAAGTGGGCTGAAATTTAAGCAGTGAAGGTTTTTTTCCTTTAGGATTGTTTAGGTTTCATGGTGAACTATACCATATTTTGTTCAGTCTTCCAAAGTAAAAGAAAAAAAGTACCTGATTCAAGAGAACATCTTGCTCTTTTCACCCTCTAGAATGGGGCCTGCAATCTTCTCTTTTGCCCTCCTTTCCTTGTCACTTTGGAGGGGGTTCTAAGGAATACAGAAATCACTGAAATGCATCCAGCTGCTGTGTGTCTATCAAGGAGGAAATAAATAGTTACAACATGCTTTTCATATCAAGGTGTTGAAAAGCCTTGGAAATTTCCATCTGAAGCAAATGCTTAGTAAGTGCTTGTGGTTCTTTACACAGCTGAGTTTCCTTCCATGTTCTTCACGTTTGAACTGAGGATTTTTATCTAGATACTGGTGCATTTGGTGAAGATAGATTAACTTCAGCGACTTGACTGTGCCAAACTTGCCTTGTATTTCAAGACTATGCCCTATTTTTAGGGAGGCCTAATTGTATGTAAAAGCTTTCTTTCTAATCAGCCTACTTCACCAATCCAGTAATGCCATAAGCAGTGAATTAATTGTGCAAAGGCGAAGGAGCGCTGAAGTGTTGATCAAATCTTTGTCTTCAATTAGCAAGCAAAAACAGGCACATAAAAGATAAAACATGAATATTAAGCCCCAATGAATGCTTGATGAAGCATGGCAATTTTCTAATAAATGATTGAAAGTTTTGCAGGAAAAATGCTTTAAAGAATACAATCAGTTAGGTTTAACACCATCTGAATTGTTGATATCAACGCTGACATTATTTCTGGATTCAGTGACACTATGAGGTATTTATATAGGGGTTTTGGATACTTTGGTTCAAAAAACCAGACTGTTTCCAGGTATACTGGTGTTGTCTGGAAGTACCTGATTACTGTGAAGTGTATATTTTCTGCTGGATATTTTTCCCAAGTCTTGTTGCGTGTCTTAAGAAATGACACTTTTACACTTGAATAGAGATTGGTAAGACTTGGCCTGCAACAATAAATGGAAAACACGGACAGAATCTTCTTCATTTAAAAAAAGAGATGGGTTGAAGAGGTAAAAATTTTAATTATTAGAGACTAGAAGAGTCTTCTCACAAGCTTTTCAAGTTGCAAGGTTTTCTTTAGATCAGAGCATGGAACCAATGATATGTGAGACAGCTATGACCCAAATATAATCTGCATGTAATCTGGAAAAATGCTAACTTATTTTTTCCAGGTTAATGTCTCTTAATTAATGTGACTTCTTTGTTTTCCTCAGCAAGGAAAGGTTCTCACCACTGCCACAAAATTCCAAGTTTAAATAGTGCTGTCTTTGGTGATCAAATTAATCCATAGAGTCTCTAGTGTGACATGTTTTTAAATGATTTTCCATGTGTGCATTAAGAGCATAGGAGTGTTTCTGTCACATAAAATACAACTCCTTGATGAACCAAAACTTCTCTCATTAACTGCCTGCTTTTGTAGTTGCTTGGTAAAAGCTCTGAACTCGCAGTGCCATGCAGGGGTTTCCTGTGTGCAGTGTAGTAATACGGCTGGAAGTGCTTTGGCGTGAAGCCCTTGTGGCTTATCCTGTAGTGACCTTCAGTCTTTAGCCTTCCAGCTTTAGTTTAACTTACGCAGGCACTGACCTTTGCTATGGAAACGATATAGAAACACAAAAACAACTTGGCTGAGTTTCCTCAGCAGAGCAGTGGGTGGTGTATCAGGATTCTGTTACAGAGGAGGGTTTCTAGAGGTCAGTAGTGACACAGTGCAGTAACTTACTGCTTGTCTGCAGCACACTGCTGCTCCTGGGAAAGTGGTATATCTTTTTTTAAAGTAAAATTAGCAATTTCTTGTTTATAGTAAGCAGCTCTAGGACTGCACATTAATGGAATAAGTGCTGGAAGGTGTACCTGAAAAACTACCTTGGGCTCAATCAATAGTTCAGGTTACTGTTCCTCTGTAAGTGACCCACGACTGAATCTTGGGCACATTGATACTGTAGTGCCTTACTGTAATAATACTTCATGGTGCTGATTCTGCAGCACTTGCCAGTAGGTTGTAAAATGCTGTTTATTTAAATACCTATGCTCTGTATAAAGATACTGTGTTCTTATTTGTGTATATTCTTTACTAAGGTGAACTAAAGGTTCAGATACAATGGCTTCATTATGTAATTGAACAAAATATAGTATTTTTTCTTTCAAGTTAGTTAAGTACTTGTTTTAGTTGAGAAACAATTAGCAGGTTGGGGTTTTTTTACTGACTTAAATATTTGGGCTGTTCAACATACAGAATTGTGCCTAAAGCAGATAAGGTGGTAAGAAAGTGTCAACCTGCTGTCAATGAAATTAAGAACAATCAAATTTTTTTTTGAATGAGAACAAAACCGTATGTAAAAGGAATGTATTTTAAATGCCTGAATAAGTAATTTTTCCTGATTTGAAGTCGATTTGGGATAGTAAGGCTCCTTCATTATTCACAAGGTAGGTATTGCATCAATAATGGCAAGTCAGAATCCAAATACTGTCTTTCCTTTGGAGGAGAGATGACAGCATTTTGTGGAGACGGAAGGCGGTGCAGATTCTGTGATAATTCAGTCTCCAGTGGGGACCAAGTGTGGTGGGCAGAAAGTTCTCCTTTGCTTACTCTGTGCAGGTTTTGTGTGGGGAGAGACAGCCAAGGCTTACTCTCACCAGGATTAGCCACAGAATGGACTTCAGAATACTTTGGTGCTCTTCAGCAGAGTGCTGTCTGTACCTGCAGATATGGTGGGGCTACTTGAGCTGGATCAACAGTAACCCAGCATTGTCCCCTGTTCTCAGGGGTGGTGTCACATGGGCTGTCTCTACTTCGGTGGTGCTGTGCACAGTGTTGGTTTCATTGGGGCCTTTGAGTGATTTTATAACAGAGGCTTCAGGGAGTGTGCAGCCATCCTCTCCACAAGTTACCGGATCATTTCCTACCCAAACTTTGGCTCATTGGCCCCCACAGACTCTTATCTTTGATTACAGACACCGTAAATTTTTGATTGTATTTCTGCAGAAACCATTTGCATGCCTGGAGTTGTCAGCTTGCTTATTACACAAGATTTAAGGGGCAAATGTTCATTCTAAAGCACAGATTCTTATAATAAAAGTTGGGATTTTTTCTATCCACAATCTCTCCAGCTGCCTGAGTTTCACTAGCACATCAGCCTGTCTTGTTAGCATGCACAGTCTGTTGAGCTTACTGGCTTTTGGCTGTGGACAGGGCTGTTGGGGCACGGGGACACTGCAGCCTGGTCCATTGCTTGCTAACAGCTGGGATGTTTCCTTTTAATGAGGCCCCATTAGTGCAGTCAGGCCATGAATTACACTCTGTGCTGGGGGACATGGGGGTTACTGTCTTTCCTACTCCCTGGCTTAGTCAATTGCCACGGGTATTGCACACACTGGTTATATTTATACCTTTACATTGGTGGGGGTGGGGATTCTCTTTTTATTTTAACCTTGAATAAAAGCAATAAATTGTCTGCAATACCAAATATATATTTTTTTTGTCTCTGCTACCTTGCCAGTGTATATGGCCATAGAGTCTCCTGGGCAATACCAGTGTGACTGCTGGCATGGAGGATGTTTTACTTCCCTAAGTTGAGCTCTTACTCTGTGCAGGCTTTTGTAGAAGATGGTCTTCGTGGACTTGTAGACAGACCAGCTTAATTTTACAAGTATCTCCCCACCCCTCCTTATCTCTGATATCACCAGTATCTCTAGAACTGCTGTGTACATGTCCATTGTTCAGGATGGGGAAGATTAGCCTTAATTGGAAATTAGCTTTGTCACAGTGACCGCGTTTGGAAGGCAGTCAAATTTTTGAATAGGTCTGGCTTGTAATTTTTATAATTCCCAGTATTAGAGTGAATACATTTAACTAACGTCACATTTAGGCTGGATTCCATTGTGTTCAGATTTAATTTTAACTCTGAGGAAAATGGATGGTGGAGTCACAGTGTTGAAAACTTGTGACAAGATGGCTGCTGTAATGCTAAACTAATACGTGTCCTAATTTTCTTTAAGCTCCTAAAATAATTCAGACTAATAAAAAAAAATCAAATATTCATTTGGTGTTTAACCAAAAAGAAACTTTTGGAAAGACACTGAATTCCTGCATAAAGTATAAAAAGGAACTTGTGCATGTGTATATATTTAATTGATGTAACAGTCCCTATGCTCCACTGCCATCACAACAATCAGAGGAAAGCTCCTTGTGGTCCAGTTGTGTTCCTGTAGTTTATAGTTGACTTCTGACAGATGAAGGGAGAGAAACCTGTCAGTACACTGATTGTCACAGGAGGTTCTTTACTGTAACATTTCTAAATACTTGTTTATCACATTTATTTACATGGGAAACAACTCTGACAATCTAGACTGTCTCCACTCAGAGGCTGAAGGGATATTTTGGTTTGGTCTGGGTGTTTTGTAGCTGGACTTAGAACTGAGAATTCCAGGGAGAACAAAAAGATGTTACGTATTTGACAAAACAAAGACTTTCCAGACTTCTGTCGGAACCTAAATTTCTATTCCTGATTGACAAAGTTCTAATAAAAGTGACAGGACTGGTAGGTGCTGCCATAGCTGTAGCTTGAATATAGAAACCAGGAGTTCATTTGGTCCATAAAACTCCCTGCCAGGAGTGATGCACCAGCAGTGGAGCTTTTGACTGCTGGGTGTGGGTGTGCTTTGGGCTTTTGTGCCGCTGACTACTGGCTTAAATTACTCTTCTAAGTAGGTTAAATTGACAGGTTTTGCTTGGTTTTAAAGTGTTAGTTCTGTAAAGAGCTTGGATAATATTGTTGTGTGACCAAATAACTCTCCCTAGAGACAAAAATATTGACATGACAAAACCACGCTTAAAGAATGACTGTCTGGCCCTCCCTCCCGCTTGAACATAAGTTGATGTCGAAGTCGATGAAACGTAAATTTGCTCCAATGCAGTTTAGCAATTACATAACCTGCAGCCTGCGTCAATCTGCCAATTGCAGGAAGGTGAAGGAAAATGGATTTGTAAGAAATACTCTATAGGCTTCAGATTTATAATAGCCATACTTAAAGGAAACTTTGATGTTACTGTTGATTACATTTGTTTCCTTAAATCTTCTGGGTAATATTACCCACGTACTATCATAAAACGGGCTTTCTCTTTTAGAATCAATTTATTATTTTTTTCTGCTGTTTCGGTGTGTTGTGCCAGAATTGCTGCAGTTAGCTCAAGCAACAGGTGGTTTTATGACAACTGAGTGCATTGGTGGTTAGATGTGTGTTTGAGGAAAGGAAATATGTGTAAATTAACATTTTCAAAATTTGGGAGTTTAAAGTATTTTCTTTGCCAAAAATAAACCACACTTGATTTTCTATATATGAATTGAATCTTATTCTCCTAATTTGATACATTTGCATTCACAAAGCTTCTTAAGTTGAATAAAAGTTGCTATTCCATTTCATAGTAGAAAAACAAAAATATTTTAGTATTTCTAGAATCTAGTTGCATCTTAGTAAAATTGGTAATTTGGCTTTGATTAAAAACAATCCCAGAAACAGACATAAGCATAGCATAGTTTTGATGTAGAAATTCTGTAGATAGAAAAATTCTCTTTGAGAGATTAAAAAATAATAAAGATATTTTGATCTCCATTTGTTGCAGTAATTGTTTCCACTACTTGTCTTTGGGGACAGATACCTGTACTCACTTTTCTGCTTGCTGATGAGTATGAAGAAATTTGTGATTAAATGCTTAACTCTTAACTCTTTGGCCTAGCTGCGTGTTTGTACTGTGCACACAGAGATGCAGTAGGAGTCAGCTAATCTGTTCCCACTCCATGTGCCCTTCCCTCAGCTGCTGGGCTACAGCGAGAAGCCGGTGAACCTGCAGATGTTCATTGGGACGGCCGACGATCGCTACCTGCGGCCCCACGCCTTCTACCAGGTGCACCGCATCACTGGCAAGACCGTCGCCACCGCCAGCCAGGAGATCATCATTGCCAGCACTAAAGTTTTGGAAATTCCACTTCTTCCTGAAAATAATATGTCAGCCAGGTACATCACAGCATGAGTTAGCCGTTCGGGTTTTGTTTTCTTTGTTTGTGCAAAGGTGAAAGAAAAATCTTGTAAAATTAGTGTATTTTCCCCAAATCTGGATCATGATGAAGAGACATGTCTCAAAGCAAGCCAGTGTGTGGACAGTCAGAAGTAAAGGAGCAGAGAAGCAGGGAAGCTCCATGCATATGTGTTATTTGATTGAGGTTGTGTGTCTTATATGGGTAATTGACCACTCTGTGGGACAGCAGCTGGGACTTGATGGGTACACTTTGTCATGCTCTAGTCTTTCCTAAACCAGAACTAAATATTGGTCTCTTGCTCCTTGTAAATGATGTTTACTATGTTAAATTACTCACTTCAGAGGTTAAACAATGTGCAATAACAAATAATCTTTTAAAGGTTCAAAACAACAGCAGCTGGACATGTACAAGACAAAATGTTTCACTAGTACTTGCTGCTGTTTTCACACTAAGAGTTCTTTTCATCTCGGGCATTTAAAATAACACTTGAAATGCCATAATGTGGGGGGAAAAATAGAACAGCTTAATTCTTTAACAAAAGAAAGGCTTACAGAGTGTACTTTGTCAATAGCTTCATTGATTTTCTTCCATTTCTCTTGTGATCCATCTGTCCATCCTCTCCTATCTCCAGTATCGATTGTGCTGGTATTTTGAAACTGCGCAATTCAGACATAGAGCTCCGGAAAGGAGAGACAGATATTGGAAGAAAGAACACCAGAGTGCGCCTTGTGTTCCGTGTTCACATCCCACAGCCCAGTGGAAAAGTCTTATCTCTGCAGACTGCTTCCATACCTGTTGAATGCTGTAAGATTGCTCTAACTCTACATCATTTATACTTGTGTTTTCTGCATGTGTCAGTAGTAGTGTCATTCTGACAATATTTATTGCCAGAATTATGTAAAGCAAGTGTGTAAAAAGCATTGTGTGTAAAGAGCTCAATTACCAAAAATTAATGTATCTTTAAATAAGGATGGTACTTGCCAAGTGGCAACATCTTGGGCTTTAACCTCACAGTGCAGTCACACAGCAGCTTCAGCAGTGCCTTTGTATGAGCAGAGGCAGCTGACACATCTCAGTGAAAATATTCATTCTAAAGGTAAAACCATTTCATTGACAAGAGTCTGTACTTTCCTCTATACACTATTATCTAGTGAACAGCTGAACTTCTAGAGATTAAAATTGTGAATAATAAATATTCCCTTAATATTTCTAAAGCTCAGCGATCTGCTCAAGAACTTCCTCAGATTGAGAAGTACAGCATCAACAGCTGCTCAGTAAATGGAGGCCATGAAATGGTGGTGACAGGATCCAATTTTCTTCCAGAATCCAAAATTATATTTTTTGAAAAAGGACAAGGTAAATACTGTCTTGCTGGTTTTTTTTTTTTCAAACCAAGCTCAGTATCTGAGCTTGATTTTAAGAAGTAAGGATGTTTTAAAAGGGAAAAAAAAAGTCCTGAGTAGTAATTGGAAAGTTCATTTGGGCACTGATTTATCTGCTGGTTGGCAATTATTAATGAAGGAGTACTTATGATTCAGGAAGACAATTAGAGGGTAACTGACTTGGAATTGTGTGTATTTGAAAGATGCTGTTGACAGATCATACCATGTATTTTCTCCTTCTTATTATAAAAAAATGAAAAGTGAACATGGGAACTAATTGAAATGTACTGTTTGGCATTGATGCCATGTTACATCTGATATAATCGATGCATAGGAACTGACTCCTCAGCTAATGAAGTAAATGCTAGTTAGACAGCAATAAAACATAAAATCTGAACTTCTTAAATTATCATTGTAGTGATTTAAGTGTCTGATTTGAACTTTCAGGGAAACAGTAGCAAAAGGAATTATTAAAAATAAAAATTTGCAAAGAGTCCAATTCCTCTACATCTTATTATTTCCTTACATATATAAATAGGAGTTGTGTTATTTTTATTAGCAAATACCATATGTTATGTAATAATGTGTTTTGCCACACAAACTGAACACCTTTGGAAGAAGCACAGCAGCTGCTGTAGTTCCCTGGTTCCCTGTAACAATGCCCAGTGGCGCAGAGAGCCGAGTGCTCCGTTCAGGGTGTGTGTGGGTTATGCCGGGTCAGAGCACAGGGAGGCTGCCCAGGTGATTCCCCCCTCTCAGCACAGCCAGTTTGCCCAGCATTTGACCCACGGGGTCGCTGGGTTCGGGGCAGGGAGGCTGCGGGCAGTGCATGACCCGTGGGGCCGGGCAGGAAGGTGTGGCCTGGCTTTTCTGTCGCCTGCTGACTCAGCCTCCGAGTCATCAGCGGGTTTGTTTGAATAACCACAAGTGGCAGCAGTAGTTTAACCACCCTTCAGAAACGTTTTCAGAAACATGAGGGGACAATCCCTGTGTGCACTTCACAGCACACACAGCCTCCTCTGCAGCTCGGTCTGCCTCTATGGGGTGAGCACGCTGGGTTCCAATGCAGAGTCCTGCACAACAGGCAACTGATAATGCTGTAGTGTTGAAACTCCTAAAGCATCTCTATACTTTGTTTACAATGCGTGTCTGTAAGTTTAACAGCCTCTTTACGACTGAAAATAAATCCAGTTTTATATTAAGTATTTAAGTATTTTTAAGATGAATTATTGAAGTGTTAAGAAAATGCTTTTTACTTGAATTATTTGTAAATTTCTCTCAACAGATGGACGACCTCAGTGGGAGGTAGAAGGGAAAATAATTAGGGAAAAGTGTCAAGGGGTGAGAAACAATTTTTCTTACTTTAGAAAGCTTTTTTTTTTTATGTGATAATAGACATTTTCATTGTTGTTCTGAAATTTAGACTTCATTTATTAAAGTAATAGATCACTGGCTAATTTAGACAGACAATTGGAGACTTCTAAATTGGCTTAACACTATAAAGTAGCCATTAAGATGATGCTTTGAAGGAACTGGAAATAGCATGCTTGTTGTGAAAGCAATGAAAAAGGAACTTGAAAATTAAAAAAAAATACTTAAGATAATTTTGCTAATGTGACAAATTACTTCCAGTGCATTAGAATTTTTTTTGAAAGCTTAATGATCCAAAACGCAATTCTTTAACTGCTAGAGGGGTTTTTTTGTGCTCTGGCAGATAAGCGAAGCGTCCTTTAGATGATATATCTATTTAATTAAAGCATTATCTTCAGACCACTTGTGTTTAAAAGAAGATAAAATTCTCCAAATAAAAGTTTGCTTATAGTACTGTTTTACTGTGTAATATGCATAAACTTGAAGTTTGCCAATTTCAAAATATTAGGGTGCTTTAGTTTTACAGTAAGTGTTTTAGTTTTTCTGTAATTAATAGTTTCATTTTCATTTAATGTATAAAACTTTTATTTCAACTTTCCTATAGGCAAACATCGTACTTGAAGTTCCTCCATACCATAACAAAACCATCACAGCTGCAGTTCAGGTGCAGTTTTATCTCTGCAATGGCAAGAGGAAAAAAAGCCAATCTCAGCGTTTTACTTACACACCAGGTATCAAATGCAAAATGCAAAAGTGACATTTTATTTTGGTTTTTAAAGTGTACATACAAAAATACTCCAGACAGTCTTGTCCCTTTGACAGGTACATAAGTTTAGCTTTGAATTGTTTGTAAAACAGTTACTAAAGCTTGTCTAATTAAAAAGCTGAAATATAGAGTAATAAGCTCCAGTTCTGTGACTACAGCCAGTTATTTCTCCATTACACTTTCTACAGAATAATTTTTGCATTCTACTTTTCTTTGACAATGATGATGAATCTCAGAAGCTGCTCTTTAAATAATCCTGGTGATGACACAGAGGTTAGTGAGATCATAGAAGAACAGATTTATGCATTTTTTTCCATTCTCAAATGTCAAAAAAGGGAAAAAAACCCTAGGTTTAGATACAAGGAAGGTCAAAATATTTTTTCCCCTTCTCTGGACACATTGCAGCTTACTGAGACAAATTACTGAGACAAATTACTGAGACAAATTACTGAGACAAATTACTGAGACAAATTGTAACTTAGCCAGAAGTAAAACCAGGATATGTTAACTGCAGATGTAGTTAAAACAGCCTATTCCCTCCCCTTTGCTGTGAGGAAGAGCTCACACAAGGTGTGCAATGCCTGCTTCTTTCCTGCCCCTTGCTTTATTTAAGAGCTGCGTGCCCATTTGGAGCGGTCAGGATTCCCAAGGTACCAGTGGTGGTGGGGACCCTTTGGTGCTGCTTGGAGCACTTGAAGTCAGTTATCTGAAGGAGTCTTAAAGTCGGATACAGATATTAAAATAAACTTCTTAAAACTTATGTATATGCTGACAAAGCCAACTTCCATTAGTTAACACAATTTAAAATAAGCTGTGCTCACTTGTTGTGCTCTAAAATTATCCACTTTTTAAATTTAGGCAGTGTTACCGAGGTGTCTGGTACGCCAAGTACACATTAACTGCGTTATCAGATTTCTGTGGTATTTGTCAACTGTTTTTCAAGAATATCAGCTCCTAAGATAGTTGCACATCTTAACTGTATTTTTGTTTGAAATATTTCTATTAAAATTATTTAAATGATGGAATGAAGTAATGACAGTTGCTACTTAAATAAGAAGCAAGTTAATTCTAACTGCAGCTGTTATTACCCAAGCACTTAAAAAACTCTATATGTATTACAGTTCATTTGACTGTAATATTTAGTTAACTGTATTTTATAAAGTAGTAAATGAGCATTTAAGTGTTACCATTTTTCTACTACTTGTACTTAAGATCAGCATCTTGTAGTGAGCCTACCAGTAGTTTAAAAAAAATAAACCTGTAACTGAAAGTGTGTAAATTTGGAACTCACTTATAAGAACAGTTGTTGCCATCACTGAAATTGGGGGACGTGCTTAAAGGGCTGCTGTAATTAAAACAAGGTGCACTACTCACACTAGTGTGTGTGTTGGCAAAGTTCAGATGTCATTGTGATCAGAGGCTAAGGTAAGCCTGAAGCCTGCTGAAAATTTCCTTCACCTTTTCCTAGTGTGTGATACTGAACCCACGTCCACCTATTTTCAGTGGAGCCCAGCAGCAGCTCCCCTCCTCTGGTGATGAAAACATCCTTTAGATGAACTGGACTTTCTCTGGCTGGGTTATAAACATCATTAAAAACATACATTGGTTAGGATGGTGTGCTGGAAGGGAAGATACTTGCCCCTGAATACCTGCTGGGAGAGTTGTTCTGGCTTTGCAGGGTTGATGTAGCAGGCGTAAAGTCAAAGAAGGAGAAAGCAGAGCAGAAGGGAAACAACGACACTAACAGTGCTATTGAGGTTGTTAAACAGCAGTTGGTGTGTATTTGTCACAGGGTACAGATGGGCTGGAACTGTATCAAAAATTGTTTTACTTTTTCTAGTTATAATGAAGCAAGAGCACAGAGATGAGGTGGATTTGTCTGCTGTTCCATCTTTGGCCCTGCCGCACGCAGGCAGCGTCCAGGGCCTGCACTCAATGCGAACCCAGCTGCCTTCACCAGAGCAAGGGCACCCCCATGACAGTTTGCTGTCTACGTCACCCAGGAGCCTCGTGTGTCCCATTCAGCCACCCTACACGGCCATGGTGACCTCGGCAGTGCCACACCTGCCACATATGCAGGCTAGAAACCTTAGTCCAAGTGAAGAGTGTCATGTTTTGCCTCCTGCTGTGGTTCAGTCTTTTCAGGTAACATCAGCACCTCCTGTGAGGCCTTCTTACCAGCCTATGCAGTCTAACGATGTGTACAATGGACAGCCCGGTCTTCCTATGAACTCTGCCTCCAGCCAAGGATTTGATCCTATTTCATTTCCTCAAGACACGGCTGTACCTCATTTGATAAATCTTAGCTGCCAAGCTCTACCACCAATGCAGTTCCATTCTTCAAATCCAGGTTCTGTGTCAGCATCAAGTCCAGCAGGACACCCACTGGCACATGCAGCTCATTCAGGACAGTCGTCTGCTCACCTGCCTGCGCTGGGATACCACTGCCCGGGCACCGGGCAGGGCTCCATCCCCTCTGCAATGAGCCGCTCCCTCGGCCAGGCTTCTCCCCAGCTGCAGCAGGTCCCGTACCACTCTCCAAATCCAGCGTCCGCTTCATCGCCGTCCCCGACAGCTTCCCACCCGCTGGGCCACTCGCCGCTTTCCGGCCCCTCTTCCCCCCAGCTCCAGCCTCTGCCTTACCAATCTCCGAGCTCAGGACCCGCCCCGTCGCCGCCGCCCGGGAGCCGCTCGGGGCAGCACTCGCCGCAGGCCGCCAGCCCGGCGCTGGGAGCCCTGGGCACCGTGTCGCCCCTGGGGCCCCACCCCGTGTGTGACTCGTCTCCCTTTGCACCCGAGGGGCCAGCTGTTCACATCAAACCAGAGCCTGAAGACCGGGAACTGAATTTTCAAACGATAGGACTACAAGACATCACACTAGATGATGGTAAGTGGATATAATATTGCAATACTGGGGTATAATCTGCATTAACTACAAAGTGGGTGTGGGAGGGTTGTTTTGTTTAGAACACACTGCTCTTCACAGAAGGATCAAAATGGAGTCATATTTTTGTGTCCAAAGCAACAACTTGTTTAAAACTAATTATATCAGCTGTTAATTTGTAGTTATACAATTCCAGCATTTTAGTCTAATTTGCCCACGGATTTTGGTTTTGTCGTAAAACAAGGCTTGAGAATCAGCTCCTACACATTGACACCTTGTATTCAAGAAAGTAATTTGAAGCCTTTTCTGATTGTCTCATTGATATGTTTCAGTGAAAATCATAGCAAGATATCTAAGTTGCATAGATGTAGTTTGGAGGCTTGTTTCTTGGAATTGTCCCAGTTTTGAAGGGCAGGCTGGTGCTTTGATAGTCTATCACATGCGTTTTGGCACTGTCTTGGGCTCCTCACAGACATTCTATAGATACCTGTCATCATTCAGCACCTCTGCTCACAGTGGCTGTTTGCTTTCTCCACTCTGGCTACCTTTTTGAGAAATTCACTTAACATAAACAGAATAAGGACATTCTTATGCTAAAGGCCAGACTATAAAGGACTGTACTTTAAATATTTGGACAGTTTTTATTTAGTTACTAATTAAATAGGTATTTATAAAATTTTCCCACCAAGTGAAAAAAGAAAAATATCAGATCCTAAATGTCAGACTATTTAAGGTGTCGATGCAAAGCAATTTAAAGAACATGTCATGCTAATAAAGACTGGAAGACTAGAAGGCCTGGCCTTAAAAGTTGTGTAAAATGTGTTTGGTTTTGAGGAAGGGAATTGTACCAGGGTCTCTTTTCTAAAGTAGCCTTAAATGTTGTGGTTTGGGGTTTTTTTAACCATCCCTGGTAATTACTTAATTGCATCAGCAGTAGAATAAAGACTTAAGTGTAGGCCATCTGTTAAATATCTGTGTCAGTCCCAGCTCCTTGCATAAATGGAGCTTTGCTATTGTTACCTCCAGACAGTAGTAATAAAATTTAGTAAGAGATGCCTTTAAAGATATGGCATAGTAAGAAGAAAATGAGAGAAACCAATCTAGTTGTGCTTTCAGTTCAATGGCCACCTTAATTAAACAAAGCTCTCTTTTTAGAAACACTGTTTATCAATCAACTTAAGTTTATTTAGAAAGGAAGGAAGAGACTGATTCTGTCAAGGACCTGCTGAGGGGAGAAAAGCACAGCTTTATGAAACAGCATGCAGCAAAAAAATAGCATTTTATACTTCTATGTAGAGGAGTGAGAAAGAAATCTAATGTTTCACGAGGTGTCAAGTTAGAACCTAATTTTTTCTCATCCTTTTTCTCTCCACACACACACAAAAAAATGTAGAAACAAATAAAATATAACTAAATACTGTAGTTAGACTGTTCACAATGTAAGCAGGAGTGTTTAGCATTTATGAGCATCTTGGCAGTTTGTTTATAATTGTTCAGATATTAAAATGGATGCACAGTAAAAAGAAGGTTTTTTTCTCTACATCATGAATATTTGTTGCTTTTCAATATTATTTCCTTTGCTGCACACTGAAAGTACTGCCTTGTTTCTGTGCTGACAAAGGCATGGGATCACAGGAGAAGCTGTCGGAGCTCCACTGAGAGCGTGGCCACTTGCTGATGGTTTAGAGTACAATGAACATGGGAGTCAAATGGCCACAGCTTAATTGATTTCTTTTTTAAAATGATTGTTATAGAAAATTAAAGAAGTTCTGATAGCTGCTGATTAAACAACACACTTCATATATGGGAAACTGAACATGGATTTAAATGCTGAACTTGCCCTTGGCAGCAGCACTGGGTTTGGGAGCAGGTTCCTGCCTTTCCCTCCCATGCTGCTGCCATGAGATGATTTCCTTGGGGCTGGGTTTGGGGCTTGTTTGCATTTCCAATCTGCAAATACACATCAGATGTTGAACATGAAACCTGCTGTTCCAAAAGTCTGGAAGGGCACAGTGACAAGAAGCAAAGCTGCTCAGTTCTCTCAATGTGAGTGAATACTTCCTCTGCTTAATCAGCTTTAAGGAAAAAAAAAACCCACATGTTTAGACAAGGACACTTTTTTCAATAATTTATCTAACATAGTACTCTGATTTAAAAAAAATAATTCTAAAATTTCTCTTTCATGTATAATTGAATTTTAGTTTCTGTACAAATAGAGCCAGGCACAAATAGCAAATAGGCTATTCTACAATAATGTTATAGCAATTAAAGAAAAAACTCCAAAAATAATTACATACATAAAATGAGTGTTGATACAGTGTGTTCTCTCAGCTAATACATCAAACCTGAAAGCTCTACTTAGTTGGAAAATAGGGTTTTGAGGCAAATAAACCTCTCAAAATAAAACACTAAGGCAAAGCCAAATGAAAATTCTTTAAATCATATCTGAATTACTGGCCTTAAATATTTAAATCAGTAGTCTTAAAATAAACAAAAAGCTCTGAGAGCATAAATTACCTTCTTGCTTTTAAGTAATGTACACTGTTTCAAAACTAAAATAGTAGATATTTCTTTGCCAAGAAAATAAAATATTTCAAGAAATATTTTACAAAATTTCAGTGTAGTATGGAAGTGCTACCTCATGACAAAGTTAATCCCAGAATTACTGTGTAATTTTACAGAATATGATTTAAAATTCGTAAAATCCCAACAAAAAACCCACCACGAAACTGGGAAACCCCTAGAAGTGACTCTTAACTGCCTCCTCAGCCAACATTCAGGTGTTTTCTTAAAAACACACCAAGAAACCCTCCAAATCAACTACATAATACAGAACTACAAAGCTGCTTCATCTATTTATGCTCAAGCCAAGACCATCTGGATTTGTCTTGATCGAGCATCTCCTGGAAAGTGTAGTACATTTTCAGCTTCCCTGCAAAGTCCAAGGTGTTTGCCAGTGAGCAGATGGAGAATCTTTTTAAATTCTCTTGTATTCCTTTGCCCTTTACCTGGGCTCTGTTCAGACTATGATTGAATACAGGTTACACAATAGAAAGGCAGATCCTGCCCCTGTGTGTCTGCACAAAGGATGCTTCTTTCCTTTTTTTCTCCCCCATACTGAAGTTTGTGTGACTTCATTATCTTGTTTTTCAGCAGGACCTTGTTGATACCCTTAGACTTGTCTAATCTCCACCTTGAATTTGCTTTTATGTTTTGTTTCCCCTCTTCCCATCCTTGATTCCTACAGGAAACACCTTCTAATTCACTTGAAACAAGGGATCAAAATGCATGAGGACACATGGATATGAAATTCAAATTGTATTACAAAAATATTTGAAACATAACACAATTTCAAAATATTATTGTATACTACTACTTCAAAGGTATTCTGGAAAACTTCTCCTTTCTGCTTAGGTTTTTGCAGTAGTCAGGCTGCACAAGCTCAGAAATGTTTGGGTTGGAACTAAGTAAAAGCAGCTTCAGCACTTTTATTTGTCCCCTCTACTTTTTCTACCCCCCAGTGTGTTGGACCTTTTTTCCTTTAACATCTTTCAGCAAGTCAGCCCTCTGGCCAACACCTCAAATGACCAACATTTCCCTGGATAGACAGTGGAATGTTTAGGGCTGCAAATAGATGTAAACAAGGCAGCTGAAGTGACAGGAAACAGGCAGCTGGTCATTTCTGTCCTTTCCCATATCCATCATTCATACTGGGCTCTGCTGCACACTCATCTGATAAAATTTCTTCCCCACTTGAAAGAAAAGCTACTCAAAGTTAGACTCAGTTTGGTTATATGATGAAGCCTAATTAATTTCCACCCCCTCTGTTTTTAAAAAGTGCTCCTAATGTAGTGGTTTACCTATTGCCACTGTCAAGTTTTAGGTTTAAAACTGTTGTAATACTGTTGATCTCAAGTTTAATCTTTTGTGGTTTGCAGTTTAGGAGGGAGTTTACCTTGGATTTCATGGCTTTCTACAGGGATGAGATTTTAACATGTATTTAACCATTTTTAAGTTATTGTTTGGCTGTATTCAGCAAATCAGGATGACCTTCTACTAATCCTCTTACATTTTGTTACTCATTGCATCTCCATTCCATAAAGCTGGAGATTAGAAAATCCAGTATGTGCATTTACTATAAATCATAACTAGAAATCCCCTAAGCAGTTTGTGTATATAAAGCAATAAGTCTGCTTTGTTAGACACATTCTGTGTAGAACTCCAAGCCATTAGCTTAATTCATTTTAATAGTTCTGTGATAACTCTCTAGCTGATAAATTCTCTTGCTGAGAAGCTCAGATGATTCTGATCTTGGCTAGAAGACTTGTAGCAGGCAGCTTTTTTTATTGTAGCTTCAGCCTAATTTTTGGAGAATCAAAGTAGTGACTAAATAAGAAAGTACTGGAGGAGGACTATACTTTGTATCTCTGTCTATATTTAAAACTTAATCATTAACAGATCAGTGTTAATTAAGGCAGCCTCCTGCCATTGGAGGTCTGCAGAAGCACAGACAGTACTGAATGCTGGAGTCTGGTGTAGGGTGGAGCAGAGCAGCTTAAACTTGAGATGTACATCTCAAATCCAAGGTGTGTTTTCATTGTCTCCTGAGTACAGAGCGAAATGTTGCACCTTGCAGTGTGCCCAGCAAGGTCAAGGACTGTAACCTACACTGTACCTGGAACTCTCAGAACAATCCTGCTGATAAAAGGCATTCTGAAAACTATACTAGTATATATTGTTTAGTAAAGTTGTGTTCAAACTCCTCCTTTCTTAGCATTCTGATTATCAAATCTGTATTGTCAAGCAGTATGAGGCAGCAGTAAAAAGCAGTCCTGCAGTGAGATGTTGAGGTGATAAGACAGAACCTGAAATGTGTTGAAAGAGAATGGAAATCTACTCTGAGCAGTGTGTGTTATGAACAAAATAAAGATCCAGACTGAGCAGTAGTTTAAAAGCTGAAGGGTGGAGCAGTGAGCAAAGGTGAAATGTTATGCATCTGGAGCTGTCAGCAGTTAAAGGATGCTTTGACCGTATCTTCTAGGGGATTCACTCACCGTGTCGATAAAAATTGTGTCAGCAAGGCATCCATTGAGAAGACCAGTTACAGATTTCTAATACGTAAAAATGCCAGCTAAATCCTCAGGTGTCTATGGCCAGCTCTCCCTGTGAGAGCCACAGAACATCTTGTAACTAATGCAAAGTAAACTCAGCCCATTCAAGAATTAGAAGAGGGTAGAGACTTCTTCCATGAGTGCAGGTGGCACTTCTGCACCAAGATGTGGGTGCTGGCAGTCGCAGCAGAACTGGAAGGAGCCCAGCACACCTTGTGACCCTGGAAAAATCCATGGAGACCCTTCAGCACCACTTTCCACTGCACAGACTATGTGTCCTCTGGAGCCAAAGCTCGCACTGAATTCTCTGTTAGACTCAGCTCTCTTCTTGTGTGAGAGAAGGGGTAAACATGACTGCAATGAGTTGGTTTCGCCAGGATACAGAAATGCAGTGTGACAGCATAGCCAAGACATGAGCGGGGTATTTGTTACTGCAGCACATAACTGCAGAGCTGGTGCTGTGACTCTGCAGGGACATTTAGTTTTTGTGTACAGCTATAACCATAATGTGCACGGGAAAACTATACTCCAACATTCCATACAGCCTTATTTTATCAGTTAATTAAAAAAAAAAATAGTACTGCTTAGTCAAGTTGGCATTAAACCTGAAATTACTAAAAGCAAGCCTGGCCTATGGCTTGGAATGGTGACTTGCAAGGCAACCCAGCATGTCCTTGGTAGTTTGCCACAGCAGCCATGGCCTGACATGTGACTGGTTTGGTCTCAGACTAGCACAATCAGCTGGCTGCTCCAGCACAGGAGACTGAGGGTTAATTATAGCCTGGCAGCTTTTTTTTCTTTCTTTTTTTTTTTTTTTGTTTGTTAGGGAAAGTTGACACAGTATTATGTGCTGGTCATGTGGAGTCAAAACCAGGCTAAATATACTGCACTAAGAAATGTGACATAATTGCAGGGATTCTTCACATAAATTCAGCTGGTAGAGTTCTGTCTGGAGCTGACAGAAGGTGTATGTCCCAGGAAGTGTGTGCTGCAGTCTGTCCATAGTTTTCCTTGAGGTTTGCTGATCCTGTTCGCCTCTGTCAGAGGAGCAATTCACTCATTTGTCCTCTAAAACACCCAATTTGTATCAAATTTCTTTTTGTGAAGCATATTTTAAAAACTCCACTCTGTGCTACTCACTGAAGCAACACTGCAGACAATCTTGCATTCTAGAACATTTTGGGAGATCTACTTTTCTAAAACCAGTACATCTTCTAGGTTATGTCTCACAGCCCACGCATCCTGCTTCAGTTCAGCAGCAGTAAAGGATACACAGGCTAAACTTTTAATCAGATAGTTCTACAAAAGCAGGAAGTCAATTGACTCCTGTTGGAAGAGATCCTGAAAACCAAATGGGATGAGTCCAGGAGCTCTTTGGTCTGCCTGTATCCATAATAGAACTCTAAGTTGAGTTCCTGCTTTGACCCAAACCAGGTGCTGATAATTGAGGGTTTAAAGCTTTTCTTAACCTTTCTTTACTTAAAGACTGAGTCAGGACAAAGAGGTCATTCAGAAAAGTAGGAAATTTTGATCAGTTAAACAGATCTACCCGATGTAATTTTTCTTTTTGTTTCAACTTAATAGTTTTCATTTTGGCTTTATATTCTTTGGTTACAGAACGTATTTTAGTAGTGCTTAAGACAGTAAAAAGCTTTCTCTAATGTTTAGGATATTACAAAGTAGAAAGATATTTTTAATGTATATTTTTCTGTTACCTCAAGGTCTGTCGAATGTGTGTGTGTAGAACAAAATCTTTATGCTGTATCACACAGATGAAAAGGCTGTTGCTTTATGTCCCACGTTTCCCAAACAAGAAGCAGTGTGTGCCTGAGGGCAGTGCATGCTCTATCCCAGAAGGTGCTGGCTGCAGACTTTGTGTGTGCTGTGCATGACACAATTGTCAGGGATTGATAAAAGCAAACACTCACCACTGTCAGCAGCTCTGGTAGCGCACGCAAGAACCTCAACATCATCTTGCTAAGTATGAAACTAATTAGAAAAATTGCTCAGAAACATTTCCCTGCCAGAGTGACATATAATCCTGTATAAGCTGTGCTGTCTTTATGGTGCAGAGGCTGTTGCTTTATGAGCTAATGAACTCCACTGTTCTCTCTGGAGGCTTTTTGTCAGTGTTTGTTGTCTGGTCTTTTGAAAGCTTCACCTTTCTAAAGAGGGTTGTTGGTACAGTTAATTTGTTTCATCACGAGGCAATTTCCTGCCCATCTCCCTGGATTCATTAGATCTTTATTTAAATATCACTTTCTTGCTGTTTCTGCCATTATTGATGGGGGAAAACAATCTTTTCTTATCTCCTATTATTTGACAAGAATTTGTCCTTAATTTACTCCCTTCCTTCGCAGTGGCAGCAGACATTTTCATTGAAACCCAGATAATGCTTTCCACTTCCCATTTAAACACGTGTAACTTTACACTTTGAACAATTAAGCATAAGGAGTCATCCAAAGAGGTAATTTGAGCTGCTTGAGTTTCAGAAGGAAGTAAGAGTAGATTCCTTTGTTCTCCCAGGAGTCATCCTTAAGCAGGGCTTAGAAACCATGCTGGCAAAACAAGTGTGTGCCTCTCTCCAGAAGGCACAAATTAGCCAGGGTCCAGAGTAATTTTGTTAATTGTATTAAAGCCTAATGTACTAAACTTACAACCCTGTCTTGGGCGGGAAAAAAAACCAAATGCAACCCTCTTGTAAGCTCTGCATAGCCACTAATCACAACTGAATAAACACAGCCTTGTTGGTTAAAATAATGAATACACTATTTGATATTGATTTTTCCTCTAGGAAAAGCAGTTCCATGAATGCAGCTGTGCACTACCTGCAGGGTTTCTCACATGGCCCTGGTGTGAGGGAACCACCTGTGCCAAGATAACACTTGGTGTTCTGCCACTCAGCTGTGGTGGCCTGACTGCAGAGCAGTGCCTTGGGCAGAGTGTGCAGTGGGACAGCAAAGGGGAGCCAGCAGCTGTGAGCAGCAACAGCTTCCTGTGCTTGCAGGAGAGGGAAAACGGCAGGAAAGGTTTTGTTTACTAGGACTCTTTTACCTACCCTGGAGTTGCTGTCAAGGGCCCCGAGTACTTCTAATTTGACCACAGTAAGTAAAGCAGATTGAAAAAACTGCAGGAGGAATATTCTAAACACAAATACTAAAATCAAATTTAAGTAGTATAAATTCATGATGATACAACTAGGTAGACATCCAAAAATATTAACCATTACCTTTATGGCTCTGGCTGCTAACTGAAAAGTAACTAAGTACACAAGATAAGTGATACTGTTTTTAGTAGGCACTCTGATAACTTATAAATAGTTACTTATGTCACATACGCAGTGTTTGTGAATGAAACTGGGTATTTCAATTTAGTGCTATGAAAAGAAAAATGAAAATCACTTCCTGGTTGAGTGAACTGTAACTTCTTGGTTTAGTCCAGTCAGTAGTTATGTCTGTCTTCTTCTCTGACACAGACAGTTTTATCTCTGACCTGGAATACCAGCCATCAGGTTCAACAGAGAAATGGACTCAACATTCAGCACTCATGTCCAACTCCTATGTGGAAAATCTAGAGGGTGAGTCTGCTTACTGAAATGCTTCAATGTTTGAAATTGGAGCACGAAGGAAAGGGGAAAGTGTTTCAAGAGTTTTAAGAGCTACAAGTGAAAAGCACTGTGTAATACTGAAGTATTGCTATAACTGGACACCTGTGTATTCTGAAATAGTTGGAAATTCAGCATTTGTGAACCAGGTGTACACTCATTCAGCAAAAATCTCCACTCAAAGTATACAGAGCTGCCACAGAACTTCCTGAGTGCTGTAGGATCTAGTAAAACATCAGAAGAGGATATGAAAATCTTAAGCCAAATATGGGCAAGGTAGAAGAGTGGCCAGATGAGTTAACTGAGAAATTTTGAATGTTTCTCTTTTTCAAAAAGATGAAGCAATGACAATTTAGATAGATGGAATACGGTGGTGTGCACCACCAGTCAGAGTATTAGAAATACAGATTCATAACTAGATTTAGAGTTGAATATGCATTGTAATTGGGTACGAATATCTGGATTTATTATTTCAGCTTCTTTATTTCACATATAAGCAAGATAATTAGGCACTATGACTCTTCTAAATACTAATGATATTAGAAATTGTTGCATGATATATTGGTCTTGTTTGTGTTTAGACTTTAGTGGCTTTCACTTTATTACAAACGTGCCTAAAATGCCAAAGAACTATAGTGTCCCTTTTGTTAATATATACACACATAAAAATGTATTATAAACACTTATAACACGTTCTACTTTCTCCATAGATTTTTAAAGGGTAATACCGGTAAATGTACAGTAGATTTGGTAACAGTAAAGTAATCAAGCTCTTCATAAAACTTTCACATGATTACTGTGTAGACTGATCCTAAGTTTGCTTGTGAAACTGAAATAAATCACACTGGTCTTTTGCCAGCTTTCAAGAAAGTTAATTCTGCTTTCCTTACCTCTCAAAATGTTATTAGTAAGGTAAGTAGCTCCTACTTGAAATGGCAAAGCCAGGGAAAGGATTGTACACCCAGCTGACATTCCTATGTCTTGAAACAGCAAATCAATTGGTAAAATACAAGTTTTAACTTAGATTATTTCAGTGTTCTACACTATATCCTGTGCAACTCAGAATCTGGTAGGTTCAGAATAATTGTTGAAGAGCAGGAGTTCTTGAAAAATGGAAATTCAGGCTAATAGTAAAATAACCCCTGAATACCAATATCACCAGCTGAAAAATAACACAGGGTGACAAACCCCAAATTTAAGCCTGTGAAATGTACACTGACAAGTCTCTTTTAGAAAGGGCACACAAAGAGAAACCCAGACCCAGAGAGAAACACGGTTACACACACGTTAGCATGTGACAAATGCAATAGAGAAATACAGTGTTTTTAAAAATAAAAATAATGGGTATTTTATGTATTTGGCATAATGTAGTGTGGTGTTAATACAAGAGATAGGTTTACACAGGAAAGTAGGATGGTTTTGTACCTTGAAGAATGCTTAGTGTCAAATCAGACAAGTTAACTGTATCCACTGCCAGTACATAATTCTTACAGAGCCAACTTTCAGGCTTAAATTAGGAAAGCACAGCTTCTAAATTATACTGCTGAAGAGGAGAGCAACTGTGACTGTAGTGTGCTGCAGGAGATCAGAGCATCCACAAAGGCAGGAAATAACTAATGGAATACTTGAGTCATCCTTTATAGAAGGGGTAAGTGTGATGACGGCTTCAGGGAGTACCAAAACATGAGGAGAACCTACACAAGGAAATATCTCTTTATTTGGTCAAAAGGAGTATACAAAAACTTCTTGAAAAAATTAAATCTTCGTTTTGTAGCAGTTTCAGCATTACAGGCTGTGACAAACTTGAAAAGACAAACTGTAGGAAAACAATCAAGCTTATGAAGATATAATAGGTGGTCAAAAGGGTCAAATAGTTGCAAGCAGTCTGCAGATTATTTATGAAGGTTCATATTAAGTGTGCGGTTACTCTGCTGTGAGAGAGACTACAAGCTGCTTCCAAATGCAGAAATCAGAAAAGAACGTAAAAGTTACGAAGTTAAATGGGAAACGTGACCAACAGATGATAAATCAGTTATTCAGTTAAAATTAGATAAGTGATCTTAGAAAGTTTCGTGTATTGATGTTGACAGTTGAGGAAATAGAGATTCTCATGCCCAAAGAAAAAGAGACATGTTGCAGGACCTGTCTCAAGGTAAGGTGTCAGTAAAAAGGTTTCAGAGCAGTGACAGTGACAATTGTCCTCAAGTAGATGACATGGCAGACAACAGCTCCAAAAGAGTAAGCAACAGTTCACTATCAACTGTAATGTAGAACCTTATGTAGAGCCTGGGTAAATGTGACACCACTGCTGCTCAGCTATTCAGAAGGGTAAAAACCAAAAACTGTCTAGAAACCTCTACAGGAAGATTTTGTGATTAAAGAAAACCAGGTAGTTAGAGAAAAAATGGAAATTAGACTAAAGGAAGGAATAAAACCTGCACTCGCCAATACAGTGACAGCTACTCTGTGAACTAGTCTTATTTAAAGCTGTTTTGAATTTAAAATGGACAATTCTCTGAAAACTTGATCAGTAGTGTTAAAAGTAGTCTTGAAAGGGTGAATAAAGGCTAGGAATGTCTAGGGAACAGTAGAGAATAAGAAAATGCTACTCCATAGATCTACTTTGTGCCCACATTTTGTCCCTGATGGCATAAAGGAATTAGATGAATGCCTGTTGTTGGATCTGCTAGAATTCTGCAGCCAGAAAAAGAAATGAGGAGAAAATGCCAAGTACAATACAATGAGTGGGGGCCGCAGAAGAGGTAATGGAAGATGGTTCCTGGGAAAGAAACCAGTAAGTGACCAGCAAGGAATCCTGGGGCGAGTTCAGCACATCTAAAATGCTTTGTTACTGCTATAGGGAGTTAAGCTTTGGAATCCACTGTCACAGAATGTTGCAGCTGACAGAATTTTGCACAGACCTTAAAAGATCCCAGGGAGAAAAATCGAAATGGGACCATTTGGTGCAAAAGATACTGTCTCTAACTCAGGAGTTCCCTGGGAAAAACATATTTTGGAGGCTGGTGGGACACCCTGGGGAAGCATTGTTGTGTTTTGCACGTCTCTGCTCTTGCCCATTACAGCCCTAGTGGTCTGAACTGGTTTGCCTGAAGTTCTCCATGAAGGTTTTCAGGCAGTATTTTGACTTAGAAAAACCTAAAATGCTTGGTAACTGCCTGTTAAAGAGATGTGTTTGTCCTGTAGAAAGTATAGATGCTGATTGTAAATTTGTGGCTTCCTGCAAGGAAAAAGAGGTTACTTGCATTATTCCCTGAAAGGCCTGTAGGTTCAGGAATTTCCTTTTCTTATATTTTACATAAAATATATATACTTAGATATACTTCTGTTTGCTTTTTCTTACTTTGTGCTCCAGTACAAAATATTTGTCTCTTAGCACAGTGAGAGGGGAAATTAAATACAGAGCAATTCAGAAGCATGCTAGTATTTGCTTGGCATTTGATTAAAAAAGATAATGCCTTTACTTTTGATATTAGAACTTCAAGCACCTTAAAAACACCTTAAGAGAGAGCTTGTTATTCTAAATTCATAGTTGGGTTTTTTAATTTATCCAAAACATTCAGGAATTTATTATTAGAAGCACCAGCTTTCATGATGATGTCACACTTCATAACACAAGAGCTTTGTTTTGTTCAAATCGGTGAACATTGATCACTTTCTGTAGGTGGGAGTTTCTCCGGAAGGGTTGGTCAGTTCTGGAACAGCTGATCAGATCAGCACCCATAGCTGTGGGTGTCACTCACTGCACAAGTGGCTGAGCTGTTCAATCTAACTTCAGATCTTAAAACTCTGCATTGCAAATCACAAAGTTTGAAGAGCCCATCCTGAGCAGTCTGGCTGTCAGGCACAAACAGCCAGAGCTGTGGCTGTGTCAGCTGTCCAGTGCAAGCCTTCAGTGACCAGAGGCAAATCCCTCAGCCTCAGGGGCAGGGAAGGCCTCAGTGCTTCCACTTGCACAGTGAGCAGGGACTGGAAACAGGCACACAGAGCAAAATGGGAAATGAAAACCATGGAAAGAACCCAGTAAAACAGAGTAAGTGGTTGCTCTTATTTTACAGCTTGACAGCAGATCCAAAAGTCACAGCCGTTTCTACTCTGTTCCACTCATAATGATGTTAGGATGCTGCTTCATTTTTTGCAATTTTTAGTTTTGTAGGCTGGAGCTTCTATCAGACATATGGTGCTTTCTCAATGCAATGTGTTGCGCCTTTTTCAATGCAGCACAGAGAGGGAAGAACAAACCAAAAA
>VXAD01001910.1:1032175-1220507 GCA_013399195.1 Dicrurus megarhynchus | reverse complement strand
AAAAAAAAAAAAAATCACAAAAATCTTTGCAGTGCAATATTGCAGTATCACCAGTATTGACCAGGCCAATGTAATCTGTCTGTAGCAGATTTTCTCCCCACCAACTTAACTTCTGTTCTGCACAATCTATTTTTAACTGTTAGTATAAATTTGCCAACCAGCTTACATTCAGATAAATACTAAGAGAGGAAAAGGTGAAAGTATTGCAAATAAAGTAACAGCTGAAATTCTGAAATCTGGGAAAACTGCCAAAGAGGTCAATTACATAGACAGAGAAAAGTTGTTAAAATAATTTCCATTTCACAGCCTGATATTAAAAAAAAAAAAAAAAAAAAAAGGAGGAAAAACTTGTTAAAGAAAACCCTGTATCACATTTTGATCTGTGCCATATCTGACAAGTTTTTAAAGTGCAGTTATCGCTGTTGTAAGGAGGAATATGCCACATGTGTACACACACAGTGTAGTGTATGCACCCTTCTTTCTTTTCATCTGCTCCAGTCATTATTTCAGGGTTAGTGACCCGGAATGTTAGCACAGAAAACATTTTGTAACATTTTTGATGTCATCCACTGATAATCCAGAATGATTTTAGGTGTCAGTAGGTACCAAATGACTACTAAATGTTAGCGAGGCCTCTGTTATGATTTTGTGTGTGAGACATTTCTGGTTCCTCCTGACTTGAGGAGTGAGTAGAGGTCCAGGCTATGGGATCAGCAGTCAACACCTGGCACCACAGGTACCAAACAGGCAGGGATTTAACTGCAGGGGGCAGCGGACTGAAAAGTCAAGGTCTGCTTGCACAACTGCTCACTCCATCAAAAGTCTAATGAGATTGGCTCTCTCCAAAGAGGCAGCAAAAGTAGGAACTACACAGCACACATGAACCTGGCAGACAGAGCACAGAGAACCTGAAAAACATCCTGGAGATCTGTATTGCTGAATCCCGAACAAGCTCTGCAGCCTTCCCCTGCAAGCTTGTGCTGAAGAAAGGAAATGGTATCAAAACAAGGAGGCTTAACAAAGCCATGCATGCTGCTTTCCCAGTGTCTAGTTGCTAATGGGATGGCTATAAAGGTTAAGCAAAAGGGAGTATGAAATCTTTCTAGCTGCATTTTTAGGACAGAGTAGCCCTTGCAGCCGTAGTCAAAACTAGGAGAGGTGAAATAAAGTGGTTTTTTAAAAGTAAAGAAATTTTCTTTTGTTTGTAAAGCATCAGCAATAGAGCCTGAGCTTGTCCTTTCTCAGAATTGTCGGAGTTTATTTCCTCTCCCAATTTGTCACCTGAAGAACTTGAGTTTTGCTAGACAATATTGTAGAAAACCTGTATTTATGCTCATGAATTAAGTTTTCAGTTTTAATCACAGACTACTCCATGTTGTGTGCTTGTCCCTCAGTGGAAGAAGGTGACATGTCATGCATTCATGTCATACTGACCTTTGGATTTCTCTTTTAGTCTTTAATACAAAAAGGAAAATGCTGTATGATTTCACCTTCAGCCTTGTACATTTTTATGAAGGATTTTATCTCTTCTGACTAAATGATTTACATTTTAAACTGCTTAAATTTATACCATTCCCCATCAGAAAGGCAAGTTCTGATAATGCTGGTATTATATTAGTATTATATGTGCCATGAAAGTTTAGAGACTGATCTGAGCTGCTGCCTTCTGCAAGTTCTGCTTTCTTTGAACTATTTTTACCATCATCTGTACCTCATGTAATCAATGGAGACTTTTATGAAGTCTGCAGGCTCCCCCCAGTCCATTTGTTGGATACAGAGTTACAGACAGCTGAAGTGGACATTCCTGGAAAGTATAAAATAGGAAGATGTGCTAGTTGGGAGGCCAAAGTCTGTGAATAAACACCTTGGCCAGACACAGCAGGAAAAGCATTTTGGCCTTTTCTTGAAGCCTGCAAGGTTCTCTGGCAGAACACTGATTTACATACTTATTTTGAAAAAAGCACACTTGAATACTGGTTGGGTTTATAAGTTAGCAATTCTTACAAAGTCACTGGGACAAGTAAGACTTCTCCACTAGAATTCTTTGTTGGAATGGAGACATGGTCCTGCATTTGTGTAAGAAATGGTAGATGTTTCTAATGGAAATCCATGTAAACCAGATAAATCTGTATTCACCACCTGCTAAAAGTATTGCAGAAAAAAGCACTGAGCTACAAAACAGCTTCTTATAAACAAATCAATGATTATTTAGAACAAAGCAACACGAACTAAGCTGTAGCTTTAATACTCTACATAATGACTGCTGCAGAAGTTTGGCAAATAAAATCCCATGTCATCAGCTATTGTCTTCAGTGTAATGTGTTCTAAGGAGAATGCAGTGCCAATGGCTACATGCTGTTCAGGTAAACACCTCTGCCCGTGGGAACTACAAACTGTTGCAGGATAGACCAGTTTGTGCTGATGGTGCTAGTACAGATACAGCTCGGCCATCAAAACTTAAGGGAAGTAACTATCTAATAATTTCAAAATACTGAACTTCATATAGTTTTTTTAATGTTTTTATTGTACCACTCATGAAAGTTTTAGCAGTACTGAACAGCTGGGACACTCGATTTGCACAAAGCTGCTGTTCAGTAGTGTTCAGTAGATAAAAGCTGTTGGAGGTCCTTAGAGCAAGCTAATGAATGCCCTGAGAGAAGCTGGTGGAGCACAGTTCTTATGAATGTTCATCTATATTTTGTTTAAAAAATAGAAGTCTTGGGGGTTTTTTAGCAGATGTTTATTTATGCATTGTGTTGGCCTAATAAAAATACTTGGGAAAGTGCCCTACCTGCAGTCACACAACTTTCAGTGTCGTAGTGCAGTTAAGTTCATTGAAAGGCAGGTTTTTTTGAAGCCAAATGAATTGCAAGTCTTGTAATACTTGAGGGAATTGGCTTTTCAGTAGTGTGTGTGACCTGTTTGAACATTTGGGCTGCAATACTGTGTGTGTAACAAGTTGTCCTTGCATTCCTGAGGAGAAAACCATTGCAGGTGGTCGACTCATGGATAACAAACACCTCCTCCATTACACACAGGGCTGTGACATGAGGCGGTTTTAAAGCTTTCCCAAGCAAGTTAAAAGAATATAGACATAACCTCTTTTCAGAGTTGGATTTTATATAAGTTACACAGACTTCAGCATGTTCACAATATTAATATGTTTTCTTTCAGAACCACTTATGGTCCTGCTGCCACGAAGGGCAGTGCTCAGGCTGTTCAGTGCTATAAACACAAAGAGCAATTTACACCACCTGTAGATTTATTTTGTTATGCTTCTACCAGACACGAATGGTTAGTAGGAAGCTAAATCCTGCTGTGGAAAATTAAGGAAGTGTTAAGAAAGGTGGTGAAGTGCATCAACACTGTTCTGTAAAATTACCCAATGGAGAACAAAGTAGCAAAAGCCTGGGTTCCAAGTCTGTTAAGATGTTCAATAGAAGCAGCTTATTAGCAGAACAAAACCTTCTAAACACAAGAATGGTCCTTAGTCAACAAAAGGATCCCATTAAATTCCTGTTTCTAGAAGGTCCAAGCAAACTCATGCCAATGATTAAGGGAAAGCCTCTATAATTCAGCATATTCAAAGTCTTCCTGAGTAAGAGATACTATAAGCTACTGCCCACTCAGTAATGGGAATCAACAGGACTGCTTGCTTCTAACAGTGAAATAATAATTGAGATCTTGGTTATAATCCAATATTTTTCTAAAATTTGTCATTATTATTTAATGTGATATTTTTCATGTCCATGTAGAATGTTACCAAGGTCCATTTTTGTAAAATAGACATTTCTATTACTGCTTTTATACTTAGTCTTTTTATCATCTTCCAGCCTCAATTGTCCTGCAATCAATTTTATAGGATTTAGAGCAAGACTCCAAAATTGTCATTTCTTGATAACTTAGGTTAACTTTGTCACAATCACAGAGGTGTCCCTTACTTTTAAATAGTACAGGTTGATTAAACTTTGCTGAAGTTGACACACATGGACACACAAACTGGCCTGCATATTAGTCCATCCTAAATCTTCATTCTAGAAAGACTGACTGATAAAATTTAGTTACTGTGGTTTCAGAAAGGCAAGTATTCAGAAAACTGGCCCATTAATAGGTATGTAGTGTTTAAAAAGAATATTCTGTTAACCCAAATCCAAGTTCTGAGGAAGTTCTGTAAGTAGCTTGAAAGAGCCAGGAGTTGTTAGAGTTATTTGTTATGCCCGTAACACTCTTGAACAGAAGGAGTTCTGTGGGGAAATCTCTATTAACCTGACCTATGCTGTGCCTCTCAGTTACCTGCACGTCATGTGCTTATTTTCTTCCAGGGGCTTAGGGAGGCTCCAGCATGGATTATGGCAGGACTTTTTTTCCCCCCTGCTTAACTGTTGCTGAAGCCAGGCTCCTCATCCATTTTCTGTTATGTAACAGCACCCAGACTTAGCACTGAAAGTATTTCTTTTTAAAAGGGTTATACTGATGAGTTCTGCCTTTTGGAAAGCATAAAAACGGTCACTTTTTAATATTTCTTCTTTCTTTATAGTGAATGAGATCATAGGAAGAGATATGTCACAGATCTCAGTGTCACATGGAACAACAGTGCCCAGCCAGTCTGCACATACGTGTCCTGGATCTCTGGAGACGAGAATATCTGATGGAATCCAGTAACGGATAAGCTAACGACTCAACATCCATGAAAACGTCACAGTTTCTCTGAATATTTCTTCATCCTCTTCCTCTTTAGACTTACTGTGCTTCCAACTCTGTGGCCTTTATGAACTGGAACAGTGGATCCTTGCAAAGCCCTTTTAGTGGGTTACATTTTTAATGTAGAGACAGAGCATTTTAACTATAGTTCCTCAGATACTGTAAAGAGACTTCTTAAAATGGACACACAGAATCTACACCAGATATTTTAACTGTTTTAAAGTTACAAACAAGCTTTGCTTTTTGCATTTAAATAGAATACTTTTATATTGTAAGTGCTTCAGATGTGTGGAGATGTTAGTTTGCTCTTATAATATTCACAGTCCTGAATATGGAAAAAGATTTAATGCACATCTTGAGTGTGCTGCTTGCCCTTAGAGGTAGTATGGTTTGTAACTGATGATTTGTAACACCTTTTGGTCATTTTGGAAAGCCTTTAAAGCTTCTGTTGTTTAATATTTTTCTTAATGAGATCTTCCAGTGGCAAATCATGCCTGTCATCTGAAGCCAATGCCACGGAAGCCACTGTGTATATGAATACTGTAGTGTTTTCTTTCTTAGATTCATAGGAAGCAAAGCCAAATATAGATCTGCACTTGTTTATAAACTGAAAATGTTACTTGATAGGCTGCAAAAAGACCATTCCATCATGAAAGTGTTGGGATAGAAATTACATTCCAAAATTTAACTTCTATAACTTTGTGGATAATTTTCCTGATCTTTATTAGCACAGGCTCCTTCTTGAAATAGCTTTTTTTTTAGAAAGTTACATTTGTAATCAAATTTGAGCAGTAGTATTTTAGATTGAAAAACAGCAACATCGAAGCCATGTTAGATACAGGAGAAAATCTAATGTTTGCTGAGGATCTAAATGTTCCCATTATCCCTGCATAATATGGTTTTGAAATCAGCAATTCAGTGGCATTCAAGTTTTCAATGCAATAAATCATTTGATCACATCTGTATCTTTTATATGCTGTATGCCTGACCATGCCACTTGGAAGTCCTAAGGAGAGAACCGTTACAGTTCCTTAGATTCAGGCTGTTCATAGACATCAGTTTGCTAAAAAGTAATTTACTGTGAATTAGTGGTTAGGCAGTATAATGTGTCTGTGCTTAATTGTAAAGGTATGAAGCAGGAGCTACCAAAGAAATACGCAAGATTCATCACAGCAGCAGTAAACTCTGTGCTGTGCTCTGAGGCTGCATCTCCCTTATCCACATACTCCGATGAATTTGAAAGAATCTGTTTACATCTTTACTTAAAAATCTCTGGCCTTTACAATTAGACACTGTAGAGAGGATCTGACACTGCCTGTGAAGGCCACACACATTTCCCTCCCCCAGGAATCACTCATTTACAGAGCTCTCCTCCATGGAACAGACAGGGTACACCAATCATGGCAAAGGAAGGTCAGCAGTACATGGAACCTCAGAACGTCCAAGGTGTTGCTTTTAGTTGCTCATTTTGGTCAGCCATGACAGTCTAATGAAAATTAAGAGTGAATTAATGCAAAGAATTAGAAAATCAGAAAGAATATTGAGACAAGTTTAGTACATGGGGAGCACATGCCTCTGTGTAGACTTCAAGTGAATGAAGGGAGAGCGGTGCTGAAGAGTAAACACAGCTTCTGCTGATGTTGTATTTTGGCAAACAGTCATGGGGAAAACTTTCCATTGAATCTTTTGCAAGCAAAACCTTACACCTGAAGTGAAGTCAGTGCCCAAGCAATACCACTACAGCAGCTGTAATTGCATCTCTGTAATAGCTGAATCATGAACTTTTAAAGACCATATATTAAGTGGGTAAAATTATAATTTTATCATGTACTTCCTTTTAAGAGTGCAGCCTGAGGCTACTAGCTTGATGTTTCATCATTATTTCAAACAACTTAATGCAAGGCCACTGTGTACCTGCTGGGACTCTTAAGCATCCTTTTTGTGAATGTACTGTTCAATGGTGCAAATCTTGACATTTGCAGGAAATAAGTGGCAGGGCTGGAATCTGAAAAGTGTGATATTGTAATGGTCCCTCAGCAATGGTGCTTTACTCTGTCCTCTACTCATGTATGTTAAAGATCCTAGAAAGAACTCACATGCTCAGAAATACATCTGCTTATGTTTTTAACACCTTCAAAACAAAACAAACCACACAATGCTGTAAACGATGTAGTTGTCTCAGAGTGTGTGCTGGTGGCAAGGCGTGTTCCAGTTTTCATTCATGTATTGGGTCTTTTGCATTAACCGTTGTTTGTAGGAAAATTCTGACTTAAAAGCTTTTCATACTGTATGGGATTTATGCTCCTTTATCCTGCTGGTACAGACTCTCCTTGCAAGTTCTCCAAGTAGCTGGAATTCACACTGTACCTAAAATATAGGAGTCCAAACAATCCGGAGTTGCTATGCACTAAATTTTCTGATGCCTTTAAATACCTTGATGCCTGTAGACATAGAAATGCTTTCCTATTTAAAAATGAAATTTTAAAAAAATATAGCTTTGGATACTAAAGCAGTTTTGTATTTGCCTTGTAAAAGCTTCAATACAAGGGTCTTAATTTTATTTTAGCTTGTGTGATAACGTAGATGCAGACTGTTAATCTTGTATAATTTTAGTGGTATAAAAAGCACATGATCTCTATTGGACTATGCAAATTTAATTAAACAACAGAACCCGGCAACTGTTAATATTTTGTTGGCATCTGCTTCCTTGCCCTTAAGTCCTGTCTTCTCCCTGAGTACTTTTCCAAAAATTTTTAATAATTTAGATTATCCTGAAGGAAAGCCTTAATGATGAGGTAGCTTTTCTATAAGGAGGGTCAAAGATCAATGTTTAGGAAAAAAAATGAAGGGTAGCATATTAATCTAGGGGGACAGGGGTGAGTTCTGAAATGACCATAAACTAGAAATCTGAATTTCTGTAGTAAAACTTACCTGTTATCAGGGGAACTGCCACCCTTTTTAAACCAAAGAATGAAAAGAATGGTTTTGTTCTGACACAAAGCTTTGAAACTCTATTTTTGATACTCATAATGGATGTCATTCCTTGAGGTTCGGAAATCGTTCAAATTGAAATTTTATATTTAAAAATGTGGGACAATAAAGATTAAGTTCTAGATGTTTACAGAGCCTTGTATTGTAATTTCATGTACATTTTGTATTTTAAACATTTTTGTAAGTTATGATTGCAGTGCTACTTGCAGAAATAAAGGGAAGAACTTGCATTTAGGCTCTTAAATCATAGTGTTCAAATAAATAAAAATAATGCAACTGCACTGTCATTTATTTAAAATGCAGACCCAGACACAGTGGGAAGAAACTCTGTTTGTGATGCAGTGGTAGCTAGTTGTGCGAAGTTGTGACACAGGAAGTGTGGGACGTTGGATATTCCCCCTGGAAGAGTGGTGATTTTGAACAATCTGGTAAAGTTTGGGGCTCAGATTAGAGCCAGCAACAGTGAACCTCCTACTTAAGAAGTGATCAGCAGTGCAGGTGAAGTATCCGTTTGCACCATGCTGCTGCTGCCCTATTTGCAAGCATCATCGTTTCAATTAGACAATCACAAGATCATTTTGAAAAAAATTTCCAGAAATTATTATGCAAGGGAGTTCATCATAAACAGTAATTTCCATTCCTGAAAGGATATTATCATAGGTAAGATACAGTTAAACTGTTTCTGAACTAAATGTGAATTTCCTACAAAGTTTAAATTATTTGCCAAATGCTGGCTGATCAGGCAGTACCGAGGGAAGTCCCTTTGTGCAAAGTCAGGCCTTATAGTCTGTATCTCATCTCAGTGATCTTGGTGCTACTGAAAAGGTGTTTACCTCCCTTGCAGTTTCTTAGCGGGCCCTTTCCTTACCCGTGGAATCCCACAGTGACTGTGGGACTGTTCCAAACTGAGCACGGAGGCTGAAGCTCCGGCCTTTGGCTGCCAATGCTCACCTGCCCGGGAGAGAACGGGAGCAGTATCGCAGGGATCACGGCTCGCATTCCCAGGGACGGCACGGCCAGGGCGGGATTAGCCCCCCTTAGAGTGCGTGTCCCGGCCGATTACCTTCAGCGGTGCTTTCAGCTATAAATACACCAGAAAGGGGATGCTAAAGTGCCACCAGCCGAATGGACAGGGACAGGGTAAATATAGCCGGGGTTTAGTAAAAATAGCCCCGGCAGTTTGAAAGCTGTTCACATGTTTTGTAGGGTGATTACCCAGGGTATAATTAGCACACACCGACACCAGCAATAAGCCATTGACTGCGTCTTTACCGTCAATTCGAGTCGCCTTTCAGATGCAAATAGGCTGGAGGCTGCTCCGCTCGGACTGATGGGACAGGAGAGGCTCTGCAGTCACGCCGGGGCGGGTGAAGCTGAGCGCTGACACACACACGGCTGTTGCTGCAGAGACAAGACTTTATTCCTGGCAGGGTGGAAACGTCGGTTCTACCTTACAAAACACTGGTTTGGTATTTCAGGTAATCAGAGAGAAGGAATGTCCTGTTAAAGTCAGTTCTTTTAGAAGAGTAGCCGGAAGTTTGTTCACTTAGGACCCAAACCGAAAGAAAATGCTGGCAGAAATCAAGGCCTTTTAATTCTCATACTGTAGCCAGTATTTCCTTACACTATTCCACGGCATTGCTTGTGCCGTCTTCTTCCTGCTACTTGTTTCTGGACCTCTCTCTCTCCCTCCCTAACTCAAATTACCACTGTATGCTCTGAATCCACCATGTGCTCCACTGGAGTGAATAAGGTGAGGACTGGGCTGTTTTCTCCCCGCCTTTTTTCTTTGCCCCTTGCTTCAATTAATTTACAATAACAGTATTCGGGAAGTAGCCGCTGCTGTAGTGAGTGAAGTTTTAAGGTATGTATAAGGCCATGGAAAAAAAAAAAGGATTTTCAATATATTTAAATTCATGCATAGTTTTGCATGCAGACTTCTCTAGTAAAGGAAGTTAACTTCTATTCTGCCTGGTAAAAGGATGATGTTTATCAATCAATCATTCTTAACACACAAAAAGCATTGTCATTGGTAGAGATCCTCTAAGAAATTATTTTACAATAACCTACTGTTAACTTTGTTAACAGTTGCTAGATGCAAAAGAAAACAGAAGGAAAAAAGACTAAGATACAGAAGCAATAGAAAAAGAATATTTACTTTGCAAAGACTTGGATGTTCCATGGATCTTGTTTTGGAAGAGATTGATCCACTAGAAAAGTCAGGCTATACAAGTTCTCAAGCTGTTTCTGCAAATGTGAAGCTTTCATTTCATTGGGTTTTTTAATTACTAGGAACTGAGGAAGGTAATACTTATCTCTTCCTTACTGTCATTGCTGTGACACCTGCTGGTAAGAGCTGGAAGAATGTAGTCTGTGCTTGTTCTTTTCTGTAATTTTTGATCAAAGAAAAGTGATGCACCAAAAGAGGACTCGATATGAAAATATCGCTTGGGAATGCAGTGCTGGATAATCGTTGGTATCATAAGAAATAAGGTGAAGGGAAGAAGGAACAACTACTCTTACGAGTTCCTTTGACAATGATGGCTTAGAAAGGTCTTCTTGTAATAAAAAGCAGGGAAGACAAGGAAGCAGTGTGCTGAAAATCCTGACAGTTGGGAAAGCCAATATTTTCTAGAAAACAGGCAATTATAAAAAACAATAACCACCCTACACATGAACAACTGCAGCATCTCTCAATAAACACCTCCACACATCAAGGACTGCAGATTCTGGTATCAAAGACAAGTTCCTAAGCCAAACTTCTCCACATACCAGAGGTGCTGGCTGTTACACCAACGATTTAGGCTGGCAAAGAGCATTTTTTAGGACAAGGCATGAAAGGTCAGGGCTGCCTTCCTAAATTTAGTATGGCTTGGTACAAAAGGTGTGATGGATTCCTCTCTGCCAAGGTGGCAACACCACTGCAACAAACGCACAGCACAGAATAGCTGAACGTTGTCCTCCATGCATCATAAATTTTTTCTCACAGCAATAAAAGGATCCGTTTGTAAATATCCCATGAAATCCCTGGTGTATCCACCAGCCAAGGCATTCTTGCAAAGTTTTGGAAAAGGACAAGACAAACTTCTAGCAGTCAGTATGTCACTGTTCTCAAGTAGGAAATTCTCCAAGTATGATGCAAGAACAGATTTTTCCAGTCTTCCGTCATTTGAACGTGAACAAGTGCCTCCAGAGCTGCTGCACAGCCTGTCCAAAGCACTGGTTTTCTATGATTTAATGAATTAAGGTTTACTTTCAATGTTTGCCATTTTAAGAATTGCACCATAGTAAAGGTGCAACAACCGTTTACAGGTCAAAGACAGTTGCAGTTGACAGCAGATGTGCAGATGTCCAGTTTAACTGCCACTGGTTCAACTTTACCCTGTGTGTTTTCCTGGCAGGGTCTCCATGTGGAAAGGTTGCTCACAGGACATTAATCCTCACACCTGCCTGTCACAGCAGCTCATGCTCAGGTCCGTACTGTGTGATCAGTTCCTGCTCTAATTGTTTCTGTCTCCAGCTGCACTGATCAGCACACACTGTTTTGCCAGTACACACATTTCTGCATTTCCGTGTTCCCACCATTTCTTCCCTTACCAGGAATAAAAATTTGCTAATAAAATCTTCAACAGAAAGCAAATATGAGAGGTCAAGGATAACTTTATTCAAGTAACAGCAAATACCACCCTGTGACATTTGCCTGGCTGTAGTCACAGTAGCTGGGGGAGGAGTACAAGCCATCAAGCCAATAGGACAAATAAGGCAATACTGAAACTGAATTAAGTGCTACTATGGGATTATTTTTTTCTAAGGATATGAAAAAAGAAGCTATGCCAAGAATGTCATCATTGCCATCTGACCTCACCACTGACAGAAGTTATAATGGAAAAGTTGCACAAACAATGAGGGATAACAAGCAATCCAACACTGGCCAAATGCTGGGCTGAATGACATAGTGGCTTGGAGAGGCACAGCCATACATTTTGTGGCTGTCAGCAGAGTTTGCTGAGAGACTCAAATGCTGCTTGCCCGAGCCTAAACCCTTTGGAACTAATCCAGCTGCTAAAATGACACTGGAAACCAATAAGGTTTCCTTAGCTAGAAAGAGGAATACAAAACATACAAAAGACAGAGAAAAGGGGAAAAAGAAAAAAGAGAAAATATTTTGATTACTGAGCAGGTCTGTCTCTAATTACAGGCTTCCACTCCCACGAAAGGCTGACCTCAACTACTTCATAGCAGAAAGCAGGAAAATCTCTCACAAAGTTCTTTTTAGATATACTTTTTAGATAGCAGTAAAGCTGCAAAAACCATCTTTCAGATAAGCAACAGTTGAACATATCACTGGCTAAGCAGGGCATGTTCTAATGTTTATTGTTCAGTTTTCCTGTGCCATTTGTGCCCTCCCGCCTGGACCCCCCCACAGGGACTGTGCCTTCATGACTTTGTATCATTTTCACAAATATTACACTAAACTCAATATTTTTTCCAACAGCACATGAACTCTTAGCAGGTCAAACACCATCTGGACCAGATGAGTAAAATGGAATTCCACCACTTACAACAAAAAAAAAAAAAAATTCCTGTTTGTTTGGAAGGACATAACCTAAAAACAGTACAATTCTGAGTGACATTAAAGATTGTATTTAAACAGCCACTCAGTCTTTCATAATCAAAGCAGAAAAAATTTAGAAAGCAATTAAATGCTGCCTTTACACTCAGCTTGTAACATAGTTTTCAAGCTACCTGGTGTTTCTTTCATTAAAAATACACTCGGGTGGCTTATCACTGAAGGCCACTTTGCAGACAGTAGAGATATGCTGTAGATGGCCCAGCAAGCAGAATCAGCGCTGGCTCCATGCAACATAAAATATCCTCAGAGGTGAAGTTAACAAAAAAGAAATCATGTTATTGAGATTCAAGGAGCTCAGTTGTTCAGCTGTTTTGGAAGTGTCCACCAAGCTCTCAAATTTGTTTAAACATGCAATCACTGTCAAACTTCATTCCGTGTTACTGACACTTTCTGAATCACATAGATAACATCGGGATCCTGCTCTCAACAGCAAGAGGACATTTTTTTAGGATTACTTTTTTTTTTTTAAGAAGGCAAATTGCAGCTTGGGGGTGGGGCCAGGGGTGTTAAAACATTTAATTCATGTAGCCACCCTATGTAGTTCTAATTCCCCCCGAGAAAAGTCAGGGGTAAGAAAAAAGCTGACAAAGGACAAAAGTCTGGAGTCTCTTTTTCTGGCAAATGAGGTGTGAGTGCTCACAAAACACACACCTGAATCCAGGTCAGACTTTGTGAGCTCCTCAAAGGCACAGACATTCAGCTTAAAGCAAGAAGTTAATGGCAAACCAGCTTTAGCTTTCTATTTGCAACTGAGAAGGAGGTTTAAGATCACATGCAGTTTGAATTATTTCTCTCCATTTGTGTATTTTGAATCACTTTACTCTCAGTAGTACTCCCACAAAACAAACATAAGCAAGCAGGAATAGGAGATGAAATCTCACATGCAGAAAGGTCACTGAGGGAAATAGCTTTCGTCTGCCTGCACTGAACCTACCAGGGCTCATCAGGAGGTTCACAGCCTCTACAGTGTCCCTCTGTACCAAACTCCAGTGAAGCCCCTGCTGCTTCTACCTCTAATTAATGCCTGGACTATCTCACAGCCAGAAGAGGCGAATGGCTGACAGCTAACCAAGATACAATGAATCCAACTGAAAGCCAAGCCCGAATTTCTGGTAGCACTGCTGACTCTTCATCACAGGGCTGACCACAGATGAGTTCAGGGGAGATTTGCTTATAGAACAAGAAAATGCTGGGAAGCCTATGAAGGAGAAAAGGTTGGAAATCTGCTCCCCTCAAGTGGTGCTCGGTAGTGTCTGGTCTCTCTCAAGAGCCAGCAGTAAGGTGACATAGCCACAGCGCTGCTTTCAGTGCACGCACTGACACAGGGCCTCTGTGAAGCTGTTCCACAGCAAGGGCCAGCATCTATCCGAGGGGGAGAATTCCACACCTCCTTGAGGCAAAACACCTGAGCAATTTAGTAAAAGAACTGATGCTTAATGGGTGGAAATGTTTACATAAATATGGAAGGGAAACACTAAAATAGTGGCCCAACTTTCCCACTCAAAAAAAGAGTAGGATCTGGAAGAAAGGGGGTATCAGGTGAGATTAAACCGGTATAAATCTTCTAGACTTGAAAGGGAATAATGGCTGTAAAAGCTAAAGACACAAAGGCTAAACCCTTTAGTAAGGTTATCAGAAGGGGAAAGAAAGAGCAAAGCTGATTACTGCACAGAGAGAGAGCTTTCTCACACAGTATAAATGCAACCAGACTAAACATGGGGCTGGTTGTTTATCTATTTCTGCTCTTATGTCTTTTTTAAAAAACAAAGCAACAACTAACCTGATTGCTCTGGGCATTATGATTAAACACAGATTCACAATCTAAATCAGACTTAACTCATGCTAGTTAAAGTAATCTGGGTAACTGCAAGATGTTCCTTATCCTCACACATGGTGAATCTAAAAACAGACCTCAGGACATTTTAGCAAGTGACCCAGCCACCCAGCACTTCATCCACTCAATTGAAATACCAACAGAGCAGGTTCCCCATTCAAAAGGCACAACTCCAGGAAGAGTTGCAGTACATGTGCCAGAGAAGCACAAATAATTCCTGGTAGCTGTTGGCCATACTGGAGGATCCCTGCTGGGCATTCAGTTTTTGAAAATACACTAGAACTGCAAGGCTAACACAGGGCAGAACATCACAGCACTGAACAAGCTTTGGTAAAATACACGGATATCTTAGGATGTACAGCATCACTGTATCATAAAAAATTTGTGCTATAATTTTGTTTTAACCAACTTTCTATCCTGAGGTACTTCAAATAAATGCAAAAAAAAATCATGTTAGTCACCAAGAAGACAGTCTCCATTCAGCTGGAATGCAGCAAGTGTTTAATATTTAAAAAGTCAGGATTCAAGAAATATCATGGCCAGCTGAAATAAAGGTGAGTTTCAAGTAGGTATTACATAATTACCTGGGTTTGTGCAGGCCACTAAGGTAAATGTTTTCTTAAGCAATCATCATTTGAATTCCAAGTTATTTTCCACTATGTCCCACAGAGATAACATAAAATCTCTGTTAAGTACTATGATCTCCAGTTCCCAGAACTCAATATATGTTTTGGTTGACATTTCAGGTCACATATAGAAAGCATTTTAGAGTCTTACTGGTTACAAAGTGCACCTTTTAATCCCAGTCTTTGCAAACATATTGATCACGAGCTGTTCCGTCACCGATCTTTCCCGTAACTCAAACTTTCAACAATTCACAGCTTTATCAGCAATTTCCCTCCCTACTTCCAGAAAAATTCACCATCTGAAGTCAGCCCCACACCGAACGAAATTTAAGCTGCATTTGTTCTTTCCCCCTCCATGCTACTTAAGGAGTCCATATCAGATTCCACTTGGAAGAAGAGCAGGACCAGTTCCCAGTTAGGATCAGGTGGGTTTGGGTGGTGCACTCACACCCAGCCCCCAGCTCTTCCTGTACTCCCAGAGGAAGAAAACGTGTGGGGAGGGGGCAGGACAGAGCTATTCAGGGGTTTTTCTTATCTGCAACTCGCATCTGCAATGGCAGCAATGCCTCCTGCCAGCTCTTGGTTAGATAGCATTATCTCACTCCATTCTGTTGCTATTATTTCATATTTAAAGTCCTCCTTCCCAGCTCCAAAATTCTGCTGTTATGAAAAGATGCTTGGGTTCACCTAATGCCTTATTTATGCCCCAACATCACATTCACTTAACTAACAGATGGTGGCTGATGAACCCTAGAAATTTTTAACACATGCCTCTAGTTTTATTAATTTAAAAGTAATGAATAATTTATATATAAACAATTAATCTGATGTCCCTCTCTTGTTCTGACAGCAGTAGAGAAGCATCCAAACCATATGAAACAATTGCTTCCAACACCAGCCATGCACAACTGCCCAGAAAGTCTTCCATCTGCCCCTGCCACTGAAGGTACTACCTGAAAGCTAGTATTGCTCAGCTGGTGGTTTCCACAAAACAGATGCAAAACTAAAGAACAGGACACATGAAGGTGTATTTAAGGAAGGCAGCATTAATTCTTACGGAACAGATTCCTGGTATCTCACACTGGATGCCTCAAAAAGAAAAAGTGAGAAGAATCAAAACAAAATAACCCTCTATAGACTTATTTTCTAAAAAGTAGTGCAGAATTTTGCACAGAAAAATCTCCTTTGTAAGAAAGAAGATACCTGGCAAAAGAGGCTGGATTCAGAAGCATGGCCAGGTAGGACTGATGATTCAGTGAAGGCTTTCAGGCAGAGGAGCCATTTTGGAAGTAAAAAAACATGTCCTTCAGAGAAAAGGTGTTCCTGCTATCATAGGGTTAAGAGGAAATCTTTGTTGTTTGCTCAGTGTAGGGAACACTTAAATTATTTTCTCTTTTTTGTCTGCATAATTAAGGCTGGCCCTGGTTGGCCTTCCAGCAACTACTGTAGCTGCTCCAGTGGCTTCACACAGCTGGAGCAATGTTTACCAGGGTTGCAGAGCTGAGCTGTTCTCAGAACAGGCTGGGTGGGCTGGGAACAGGAGGCACAGAGTGTGCTCACCCCGCACAGCAGAGCTGTCTGTTCATCAGCACTGACACCGAGCTTCGCTCCCAGCTCCACTTAAAAGCCAAACCATCCACCTCATTTTGTCAGGCACCCCTTGATACTTCCTATAAATACCCTCCCAACAGCCTGTCCTCCCAGAAATGTCCATTAAATTACTTTTACAGCAGTGCAGAAATGATTATTTATAAAGCTCCACATTAGCAATCTTTTAGGGAACGCTGCAGTAAGAGAAATGTAAAGGCATTTTTGAAAGAGAGGAATGTATTCCCATCATGAAGCATTATCAAGAGAACATTATCTTTAATACTTTAATAGAGTTGAGACAAAAGGCTGTACGTGTGGTTTGATTATTGGTCTGAAGTGAACTGCATTTATTGTGTTCACAAAAAATTACTTAAAAAATCCAACTTTCTTTGTTCCTCAGAGTGAAAGTCTGAACAATTTATGTGAGGGGGAGGGGTGAGTTAAAAAAAAAAAAAATCACAAGTTGCTGATCTTATTCGCTGTTGAGATACTATGTGAAAAACAAAGATAATTTTAGACTAAATATTAACCTCATGCTTCAAATGTACTCAAATGTGGCCAAAACCAGATGAGCTCATTCCACAAACAAAATCTATGCTTGGGGCATATCAGAGCAAACCTGGGCTGTTGCTCTGGGCAGATTGCTGGCCCAGCCCGTGTGTGCAGTCCATGCAGGGAGAGGTTCAAGAGAACCCCACAGCAGATAACCCCCTATGCAGAGCTTACAGAGTACCCACCATACTGAGCAGGGGATTTTCTGAAGAGGGAATGAATATACAAAAACCAGACCAGTGCGAGACCCTTGAACGTAGAACACAGTCTAGGCCGTGCCACACAGGTGTTCTGGAAGCACAACCTGAGCAGCTGCTCATGAGCACCACGCGGCAGGACAAAAGCTTTCCTTTCACACTCGTATTATTATGTCATCCTTACTATAAATTGCCACTTTCGTTTTCATATTTAAAAACCCCAAAACAAGCCTACCACACTTTACTCCTCTTGGCACTCCAGAGCCACCACAGTGACAGGTACTAGTTTGGGTTGTTTTCCATTTTACTGGTGGTTATCTATTGGCAAACCTCACCATTGGTGGAGAAGTGAGGTTGAGGTCTTAGGTTTTGTTTGCCATTCATGAAAAACATCTGTCAAGTTTGGAGTGGTTGAAGGGCAGCAAGCATGAAAGGTCTTTATGCAATTCCTAAAGCACAACAGCAGAACCCATTTAGGAGAGAAGAGAGGGTAACTGGTAGCTCCAACATCTCCCAGTGAAGGGGATTGTCACAGCAGTTACCATTCTGCACAGCTGCTCTCACAACACCATCTAAACAGGGATCTGCAAAGCACTGCCTGTTCAAAAGGTACTAAAAAAGAAAGGTACTGAAAATCTCATCTCTTGGGTTTCAGTGTTCCACTGTTGCTTTGGGGAACTAATGATGGAGTGTTTTTAATATGAAAATTCAAAAAAACACCCTATGGTTTATGTGGGTAAAAAATAAAAATGAATTATAAAACCACAGAATCTTATTTTTCCTGGGTACACTGAACAATAGAGAAAACCATTCAAGTGGGGGTGGGGATGGCAGTGGTTTTGAGCATTCAGGAAAAAAATGCAAGTCCTCTTACACAAAGAGTTTGCAGAGTTCAATTTTCAGTGGCATAGTCTGCTAAAGAGTAACCATTTTTTCCCTATATACTTCACAAATTTTATATCTAAAGTAAATATGAAACGGAATATTTTTGAAATAAAAAACAATATATGGAATGAGAAGAATTTCTGAAGAGAGATGCTGTGCTTGCCAAATAGAATTCAAAAGTTACTCTAATTCTGTAATAGCTCTTCTGAAGGATTTCTGAGTCAAATGCCAGTTACAAACTCAAAGGCTCCAAGAGCCAGGGGTGTCTGTTCCATTACTAGCTCCATAATTACTCCTCAAAGTTATGGGATTTTACAGTGACATCAACACAGATATTGCATGTTCCCCCTTACTAAGCCTTGTTTAGAGGGATAAAAACTCCAGGTGCTGGCTTAAAAAAAAACTCTTCCTTGGCTCTTTCTTCTGATTTCAAATCCAATTTCCTACTCTGTATCTAGAGGCTAAACCTTCATTTATGCTCAATGACAGACATGCAATGAACAAACTGCAATTGTATCCAGCAACCCCTCCTTTCCCCCACTTTGGTTTATCCTAATTGTCTCAAAAAATTCTAGAGTCCATAACTTATAATCAGTTGTGACTACAGTTCATGAGACCAGCAACATGAGAAGAGCTGTGCTGGTAACTGCATTCCTGCTTGCCCAGCTTCCCGACGGAGCTGTGCTCAGCTGAGTTCTGGAGCTGCCCAGCTCAAAGCTGGTTTGGTTCAATCTACAATGCTCTTTGACCAATTCTTCTGTTTGTGGCTTCCCAGAGTTACCCCAAGAGCAGACTGCCAGCAGTGCTGTCCTTTGCTGCCAGCTCGTCCCAGCCTGCCAGCAACGTGGGCTGGTGCTGCCTCCTCAGCATGTTTGCAACCTGCTTTTCCTGTTCAAAACAGGTCAGAAAATCATCCCATCTCCTAAACCATTACAAGAGTCATTAGCCTGGTTATTACAAACCCTCTGGAAGCTACAATATCCAATACAGGACTTGCTCTGTAGCTGGAAGATCTTCAGGCCCACTCCAGCACTGAGTTCCTACACTGCAGCAGCACTGTGCTGTTTTTCCAGAGTAGCTGTATCTGACAAGGAACCACTGGTGGAACCTGGTGCCAGTGAACAGAATAGAAAAAAATAACAAACAACCCACAAACCCAAAATATTGCCTTCACTGCACTCACAATCGCCCCTCTTGTTAGCACACTCTCTGTGGTGTATCATCAGGGTCTAGGTCCATGGCCTTACAATTTTCTTTCTTCCCCAAATAATCTCCGAAACAGTCCCCATAACCTGAAAATTTGGAATCCTTTCTTTTCTGGGCACTTACCTCTTACAAGGTAAGATCAGGTCACTTTAAAAAAACCCACTGGCATGCTGTTATCAGTCACCAATATCTTTTAGCTGAGCAAAAAGATTAATTTTAAAGACAAACAGAAGTCACATTTCATTGAAAATATGGAAGCTGCCATCCTTATAAGCCTTCTCCATCTCACAAGCAAGGGAAATGGTCTATTACTGTCATGAGAACTACCAGGTGTCTCTCTAACTCTAGTTTAGGATATATTTCCTTACGGCCTGCAGATCATCATCCAACCTGTGCTCCAGATCCCATCAGGAATATGATGTACTTGACTTTTGATAAAACATTTTAGAACAAATTAAAAGGTAAATACCACTCACACAGAGCACTGTAAGCAATATGACAGTTTATATTCCCAGATATAGATTTCTTGTCAGTAAAAACTAAGCAAAATTGATTATTTTTCTAAGTTTTTGCATTGCTTTTCAAAAAAACAAAACCAAAACAAAATAACCAACCAACCCCACCCCAAAACAAACAAACAAGAAAGGTCATGACCTTTTCAAGGACATTTTAATTTAATGCTATTACTACAGTTAATATACAGTGTACCTTGTGTGGATTTTCCCAGTAAAGTTCACAATTGCACAAGGACTGCATTGCATCAAACAAAAGAAAGACACGCTTAATCCAATGGGAATGAGTCCCGTATTTTCAGGGCATGTTTAACTAAGAATTCCTTGGACTAAGTTGTAGTGACCAATAAGGCTCAGACTGTCCTTTCCTCACTTAACCTCTCAGAGATGACCTGACCAGAGATGAGGAAGGACCTGTTCCTTGCCAGCCTCTGCACCGTGCGGTTCCACCACACCTTTGCATTTCTCCCACAGCAGAAATTTGTGTGCCTGCCATCCCTACTGAAAGCAGCCCCAGAGAGATCCCCAACACAGAATTAGCTCAGAAAACAACAGGAAAAGATCTTACTCTTCCTGACAAACCCACAAGGTTTTGTTCAATGCAGCAAAGACAGCTAAACTCTAATGCTATTCCATTGCACACAATAGAGATTATTCCAACAAACCACCATCAGTTTTTTGGAGCTTGTCGCAGAAAATTCTTGTGAGACTCCCCCTCCCCAAAGTAATTCATTTTTCCTCTCTTCAGTTATTCTGTTGTTTCCTTCCACTTCTCACCTGTTCTTTTTGATAGTAGTAAGAAGAAATATAACAATATTTCCTCATTTTTCTCTTGCATACTTTCAAGTATTATTATTTTAAATGTACCCAGAGTAAAGATTTTGAATATTTTTCACACAAATACAAATTTTAAAAGTTACATTTGCATGAAATTCAAATATCTTAAGTTATTTTAGAAGGGAATATACACACACAAGTGATCCGTGGCAGTAGCACATTAACTTTTCTCCTACCTCCAGCAAGCAGAAGATAAAGTGCTGATAACAAGGAATGATTAAAACCAAATAGCAACCAAAATAAAACCTTTCAAAAGTTACAATGTTGTAACAGCCAAGCTGGAAGGTAGGGACCAGTACAGGAGAATGGTATAAACCAGAACAGCTGCACGTTCATCAGAGCTGTTGTAAAAGCTGCTTTCCCAAATGAAAAGCAACACAACATGTTCTTCTTATTTTCACTTATTGTTCAAAAAGAGAAGAATGTCCTAGAAGGTCTAAGAGCAGTAGAAGGCTGGGTTTAATGTTCCCAGACTTCAAAGCAACAGAAATTTGCAAAGACAACTCCCATGTTTGAGGGTTCAGGGTTGTAGGTGAGAGTGTTTGTTTGTTCCTTTTTTAAATAGTGGAACTACTGATATGCAACCCCCCATGCTCCCCCAGTTTCTCTTGAAAAATTAGGCAGTTACAAAATGTGGCAAGTGCTAGAGCAACTCAAGATCTAACACTAAACATTAAAAACCTCTCCCCATTTTTACACTTCTTTCTATACAAACTGCACACTGTAGTGTGAGTGAGTATCTCGTGGGATCCTCTACAAGGAGAATTCCCAAAGACTCTCAGTTATGGTACTAAACACAACCAAAGGAAATTACCTGAGAGATGAGGATTAAAACCAACAAGAACAACAAATTTACTCTCTGCCAACGGTAGTTTACAACCCCCAGCAGTGAGGACCTGGACAAACAGCCTGAGAAAGTCACCACCTCCTGGAGAGGAGCCCTGCCAATATCGAGGCCATTTTACCACACACGGGAACCAAGAGCCAACCACAGGGCCCAGGGCAACTAAATCCATCAGCAGAGCAGAGCCCAGCACTCGGCTCTGCCGGCTGAGAGCAGGCAGCCGGCACAACCAAAGGCTGCTCCAGCTGGGGCTGCAATCGTGTTTGTTGCTACAAAATTTAATCGGTTGTGAAGCCTTGACATTATGCTGCTGGGGTATGTTTTCTTTCTTGAAGCCAGAAGACTAAAGAGTCATTTTTATTTGGTTTTTGGCCTAACACAGTATGTTCACATTGGGGTGACACTTAAAGCACTCCTTTTGTCCAATCATTGCCACTGAATCTCTAGCAAATATTTTATCGATTTCTTTTTGCAGAGCAGTTTGTAAAAATTAATTTTTTCCGACTAAACGCAGCCAGATACAACTGTGATTTTCACAATTCGAACTAAATTTGTACATTTCTAAGCAACCATATTGAATATCAATGAACACGGAGAAGACATTCAGAATAGAAAACAAGAACAAATTTGAGTAAAAGAAAATAAAACCAAACGAAAAAAAACCAACACAACAAACTTAAGTCAACAATTTTATGAGCAGCAAAATGACCTCCGATTTTAAGGCTAACAGGCAGCAGAGCGTTCCCTGAATACACTGAAGCTCCTGCTGCAGTTGGTAACACGGAGCTCCCGCCTCTAAAGCAGCTGCGTTTCAAGCCCCTTCCTTGCCAACCCCGATGGAAAGGGGACATCTACTGGCAGCAAAAGATATTCTCACAAAGACACAGCTAACATTAAATCGACAAAATTAGAGCAGTGCCTTAGTAGTGTTTACAGAAGGGAAGGCATTTTATCTCATTTTATCTCTATAAACTCTACTTTTTATTATCAGCAAGCACACAGAAAGCAACAAACAATAGCTTTTTTTAAAAAAAATCACGTATTTAAAGTAAAATGATTATAATAACACATCAACAAAAGAAATGGCATTTAGCAAGTCTAAATTAACGTACTGTCATCCTTATTTGAATATTTGCATTTCAACTGCATATCCAGCTATACATATATACATATATACAGTGGTCCTCACCTGATTATATAAAAAGAGTAAAAGGGATAAAAAATCAGGTCTCTCATTTAGTTTGGATTTTCTTTTAAAAAAGCTTTATAACAAGTAGATCTAAAAAGGTAAAATTTTAAATTGACTACAGGCAAACCTGCATACTACAGACATATCAGGAATTTTCTGCTTTGTAATATTTCAAGTTATCCATAGATGCAATCAGCTTTTAGAAGACGCTCTTAGTGGTAGACTCAAAATACATTATAACAGATTTTGTCAAATACAGTTCTATATAAGGCAGGACCCAACAGGTTAAACTGCCAGCCTTGCAGTTCATTTAAAGTGACTGAAATAGAACAAATACTATTTCAAAAATGAAGGTGCTGAAAAGATTTTTTTCTTTTAAAAAACAAGGAATTGAATTTCACTAATAAAATAGTTGTTGAAAATATCTTAGTTTACATAAACAAGCAAAACTTACAAGCCTGTCTTGGGCAAGTCTGCTCTGCAAATGAAGAAATCCCAACAAGAAATACCTGATCTGGATGCACAGCTGCAACTTTTGAAATAGAAAACGGTCATTTCAAACTCTTCAGTCTCATCTCCAACAAAAATAATAAGAATAAGCTATCTTCTCTCTAAGCTGGGCAGGAACATCCCATGGGATGGGCCAACATTTCTAGGTAAAATTATCGGTACCAAGAGAATGGAATGAATGGAGTAATTTCATTTAGAAATTACTAAATGAATCACCTTCAAACCAGCACTGTCAGAAGTGTGAAACTAGGAGAAGGAATGCAAACAATGGTAATTCTCTTCCTCATTTATACAACATGGCAACACAAATGCAGGTGAGAGAGTTTGCTGATTGCAAGCACAGAAGAAGCTTCCTTTTGGGAATCAAGTTTTGTGGCTGAGTGTGAGGACCCTTTCTTTAACAACAGGAAAATTCAAATCAAGTTCTTTACCAAGCTTCCCTTCTTCTTTGGTGAAGCAGTTAAAGCTTTCTGCTTTCCTAATTTTTCTGTTAAGTTACATGCATGTAAAGACAGTGATTCCTCTGATAAGGCTTTGTAACACAGCATAGTCTACAACTTCAATCACAAGGAGTAAATGCATTCATCAAAGATTAAAAAACACTTAGGCCTTACCCCAGGTTCCTAGCCCTCTCCAGTGATGGAAGCCATCATCCAAACACGTGAGCTGCAAGTATTTACCTTCCAGCTGTGAAGGAGAGCTCTTGGACTTGAAGCCAGCCCATCAGCTATAAAGCGTCTGCAGCACAATTACAGGGGAGCAAGGCCGAAGGGACGCTGCTGGTGGCTGCTGCTGAGGCCGAGGGGTCACTGTGAGCACAGCCGAACTGCCTCGGGTTCCCTGCCTCACCTGAGGGCCCGGCACAGCCCCCCCGGGCCGAGGCACGAACCCTGCGGGCTGCCCCGGCCCGGGAGGGGCGGCTCAGGGCCGGGCAGTGCCAGAAAACTTTAAAGGCCAAGTCCGGGTCCGCCCGAGCCCTCTGGCCCTGGGGCCGAACCCCCGGGGGAACCGGGCCGCTCCGGTACGGCCGTCCCGCTTTTACCGAGCAAAAGGGGGAAACAAGAGGCGGCCGGGGGAGTTTCACCCCCGCTGGCCGCGGGTGCCCGGCCGGGACCGTCCCCTCACGGGATCAGCCCCCCCGGTCTGAGCGTGGTGCCAACAGCGCCGAGATCCCGGGTTCGATCCCCGGGTGGGCCATCCATGTAAGGGTTGGGTTTGATGCTCCTTGTGGGTCCTTCCCGATCCGGAATATTTGTGATCCTCATGGAATCCTGCCCCATCCACCGCCCTATGCCAGCAGCACTTTGTTTTTTACCGTTCCTCTCTTTTTCCCCCTCTTATTCTTTTAGACAAGAGCACAGAGTTTTCAATACAAGCAAGAAAGTTCAGAGGAAGAGCAGCCCCAGGTCTGGCCTCTTGTCAGGCCCCCGCCCGAAGGGCTCTGGTCCACCCAAAATGCTGCCACTGCTCTTGCAGTCATTTTACACAGACAACTGCTAAAAATTATACCCTGCTCCCGTGTCCCACGTGTTAGGTTTCACACACAAAACCAGACAGCCTGAAACATCCCCAAGTTCACTTTGTAGAACTGGTTTCCACCATCTCTTGCTAAACAGGGAGTGAAACAGCAGTGGGTGGTAGACAGGTAGGTACAGATTCTGCACATGGTAGAGCCCCTTTGCAGTTTGTCATGGGGGCATGGGACTGCACTTGAAAGCAGCACTTCGATCATTGTCAGCTAAGCCATAGAGGTGTTAAACTAGTAGGGGGAGTGTTTACATCTAAATCACGGCTGATGTGACTGGGGTTCTCCATTACAGCTCTGCCTCAGCTTGCCAAAGAAGCAGAAAACCACAAGTTCCATATGGGTTTTATAAGAGGAAAAATAAGAATGTTTCAACAGCCTGCAAAGCCTGAGCAGCTGGACCATGGCAGACTGTAAGTGTGTAATAAATGGACTACGTAGCTACCAAATTTTCCTCCAAGGCAAAATGACAATGTTAATTACCATTGTGCAGTCCTTTCTACTATTCAAATTACTTTAAAAGTAAGATTTTTGGTAGACTTCACCAAGACAAATCTTGGAAACAGATTAATGCAAACACTCCCACTTCAAAGTAATGAAAAATCTTTCCCTCCAGTCCCACCCAATTGTGCTGGAACTTAATTTGGGAGGTTTTGATGATGAAATGGCATCTGGCATGAGATACTTCTCACTAGAGAGAAACAAACCTTATCTTGATATTATTTCCTCCCCTTTCTCCATTTTCACTATAAAAAGGCTGACTGGCTCTATCCTCACTTAAACGTAGCATTTTGGGTTGCACAGAAAAGCGAGTGACCCATTAGGTCAATTAAATGCAAACACGAACACAATTTCAAGTTCAATACTTTGTTTCCTCTGGCAACAGAATGAGAACACTAAGCATGTAAACAGTTACATCATGTTGCCTAAAAAGTGTTGCACTACAAGAGAAACAAGCATCACACAGATTACTGTCTTACCAGGACATACAAAAAGATAAAAAAAAAAAAAAAAACCAAACAAAACCAAAAACCAACCAAACCAACCCAAACAAAAAACAAACAAACAAACAAAAAAAACAAAAACCAAAAACAAACAAACCCAAACCAAACCAAACAACCAAAACCAAAAAACCCCAAAAAACCCACCAGGAAAGTCACACCACTGGTACAAAGTACAAATGCTTATCTAAATCTAGGAGAAGGGAAAAATGTGTAAGGCTTTATATCAAAGACTGATGCTGTGGGAAAATACATTAAACCAAAGCATAAATTATTTTCAAAGGGCAATGCACATTGTAAGCATCTCTTTTATTTATTGTAATATAAAGAAGCATACATCATTCAGTTCTTTAAAGTACGACTCAAATTGTACACTAACAAAAAAGATCAATTCAGACATCCATGAACATGTCAACAACAGAATTCATTACATTTTGCTCTGCTGGTATTGCACTTGGAATGGTTTAGAAGTAAGGCATAGTAAAAACAAAGTCATTTAGTGCTTCTACAGCAGATGTCTTTTTTTAAACACATGCTACATGACGTAAAAGTACTTCTAGCTTATGTATATACACACAGGGAAAAAGAAAAAAAGCATGCACTAGAGAATTCAGATTTCAACATATCTTGCTGTTTCATAATATACAAATAAAGTAGTTTAAAGATGTAAACAAATTGCATGCACATAAACTAGAGCAAAATCTTTAATACAGTATCTGAAAGCTATTATGCTTAAATAAAAAAATATAACTTATTAGTACTCAGGTTTATGTGCCGTTTTTGTCCTGTAGAGATTAAAAATTTGGGGCTGGAGGCAGGGATTTATGGGTGGGCAGAGAGGATTTTTCTGGTTTTGCTGTTGGTTTTATTTTTTTGCTTTACATGTTGGCAGCAGTACACTGGTAAGAAGGTCAAATATGGCTTTTGCAAAACAATGTCTCATGAAAACATGAACAAGCACAATTGCGTTCGGGATCCAGCGTCCTGTTATTTTCCAGTCAAGAACAAAACGGAACAAAAATCAATATGATCTACGCTTTGAACTGGGTAAGCCATGCATTCCAAAAGACTTTTCTAAAGACATTTAAACCCTACAAGAACAAGACACTTTGTCAAGTGTAAACTCTTAAAAACTAAGCACACAAGAATCTGAATGACTGAAGCAGCGCTTTCCACTTCAAATGCTACTGAGTAAGTTTTGCCCATGGCTGCGGTAGCTGAAGTGCTATTGGCCTGTCTTCAGAATTAACTACATGCCAGGAGTGGGTTTGCTTCTTTTTACACAGGTACATTAGAAATTAAGTAAATTAACTGCATAATTTTTGGTTTCACTTTATCTTTGGCATAGGATACGCCATTTTTCAAATTAAATACAGGACATGCACCACTCTGCATTTCAACATGTTATGCTGAAAAGGCACATTTGTTGCTGCCTGGGTGGCAAGGGAAGACTTCTTATTTTGCAAAAGGCTCGGTGTTGAGTGCAACATCCTTTCCTCATCCTCCAGAGAGTGTTGAGTTAGACCAGGTACAGTTGTACACAGCGGCTTCCCAGGAGCTGTCCGTTTTTCTCAGCCACTGCTTTCTTAGCTAGATCCAGGCTTGGGAAAGTCACCAGTGCCTCACCACTGGGCTGGCCACTAAAGCTGTAAAGCATGAGGATGGAATCTGCTTGGAGCTGCAATGGTACAAGAAGACAAAAGAAAAAAATTATTAAGACCAGAGATAACACATGGAAATGCATAGTTTTTAATGCTGGTGCATTTTTTAGTGCATCTGTTTCACTCCTCTCCTATGTCCATGGCGAAAATATTCTGGATATTAAGAATGAGAAAGACAAGGAATCAAAGATTAAAGGAAATTCAGCTTTTAGCTTGGCAAACAGCAGCAGCTCTTATTCTGTTGGTGTGCTGAATACAGTGATGCAGACATAATTCCATGCAAAAATTTTGCTAGAGAAGCAATTGAGATTAAAGGTTGATAAGAGGAGAAAGTTAGGTATTAATAGGAGGTGAATGGAGCAAGAAATCCAGGCATTAATAATTCTTGTACTATGTGGACTACTGGCCAAGTGACAAAGGCTATTAAGGCATGTCAATACTCACACACAAAGTTAAAAAAACCCCAACACACATGCAAAAAATAAAAGAGCTGTATGAGTTCTGTGTTGGGAGAATGAGCTGAACTTCACACAAGTATACAGTGCCAGAAGATTTTCCAGAAAAATTAAGTAAAATTTGGTGCAATCCCACTGAATTAAATAAGTATTTATTGTAATTTTAACAAGGCTAAGAAAAAGCAGGTTAGTAGATGAGATAATTTAGTCATTGGAATTGATTTACTTTGGAGGGCATTTGCCTTCATGAAGTCTTAAAAGGCAGTTCCAAATTGCTGAGTTCAAAGCAGACATCCCTGTCAGCCCTATTGTACCCCACCCATTTTCCATAAGATGCAGGAAATTCTTCCAAGCTAAGTTTGGAACTCCTGTTTGTTGGATAGAAATGAATCTCAGTGAAGTTTCAAAACCAGAGACCGAAGGATCAAAAGCTCAGCATACAAGGTTAGTTTTTTTGAGAAAACAGTGTCAGACATAGCTATGCTGGAAAACCAACCAGTTTTATGAATATTAACCCAATTCAAGTTCAGTTCATGTGACATATGTCCTCTTGAGTTTATAAAAGGTTAAAATATTTAAGTATTTCATTTCTGTAGCATTTATGTGTGTCTGGTATACTACAAGAAACAGCAGACTTCTCATTTATTACCAAGAGCATTTCATTCATACATCATATCATACATCAGCTTTACATTCAAACATAGGAAAATAAAGCAGTACATGCCAGAGCTTTACTCACCCAAACACTGAGCAGGCAGTGTTTGCAAGTGTAAGCAACGGCACACTTGGGAAACCAAAAGTGTGCGTAAGGCAGTTAGTACAAACTTTCTATCATTTCTTTTCAGAGAACTAAAGTTAGTCAAGAAATAGCATGCAGAAAGATACCCAGAAACAGAAAAAACCATCATGTTTAAAGACCACTTCAAGTTTGGAAGCAATCTTGGTTTATTTCAGAGTAACACTCTCTCAAAGAGAAAGCTGCACATAACTCGGGTTGAGCTGCCAATCTGAGCTAAAAGATGCTCTACTCTAAACCAGCTCTTTGCTGTTAATCCATATGGGAACTCATTTACCATCAGTCCAGCATAGAACTCGCAGCTCAGAGTCAGCTGAAAACACACATGGAGCGCAGTTAGACTTCTGAGCACAGAGGAGAGTTTTAAAACATATTTTAAATAGCAGTATTGGTGTAATACCAATGTAGGGATCTGGAAATTCCTGTTATAAAAGTCGCATAGGAAGTTAGCAGAATAGTCTACACATTCTGCAAGCAACATAATTGAAAGAGTTAAATGAACCCCTTCAGTTTCACTTTAAGACATACTGGGTTTAAGTTCTTATTTATAGATATTTCAAGAGAGAAATAGATTTTATGTATGTACATGTGTGTTTTAAAGTTAGATTCAGATTCATACAAATCCTTTTTCTGGATTTTTTTGTTGTTGTTGTTCTAAAAGAGTGATACCTGTATAATACTACTTAGTACCACTTAGATTTCAGATTGAGCTACTCCATGAATTACCCAAAGACTGTTTCCATGTCATACTTAGTAGAAACCTATTGCTGATCTGGTTTTCGAGTTAATCACCAGACCATGCAGTGTGTCTGCTCCCAACAGATCAAACATGAGAAAACAACTAATTTGAACACAACTGAGTTGATGGTACATTTGTCTGTGAAAGTAATTCTCTCAAGGAACAGTATTTAATTGCCATTTTTAAACTGAAAGATTTTTCTGGTTTTTCTCTTAAGGAAAAAAAAATGTACTAACTAATCAGTAGCATTCTGAATGGAATACAGTAGTACTGTGGCATCATTTACTCCACAAAGGCCATAACAAAATTTCTCTAAGAATTATGTGTTAGTGCCAAAAATGTAGGCAAGTTTACTGTTAGCAAATCTAGTTAGTTGCATTAGAAAGTCACTATACCCAAAAAACTCTTCTGAAAAAAATAGTTCACGTTGCATTAGGGAGATCAAGAAAGAGAGATATTAATCTCTAGTCAGTTATGTGGTACAGAAAAGACAAAGCCAGGGGTCTGGGGGTTTTTGCACACACATTTGTATGTGCTTTCTAGCAATATTGGGGGAAAAAGTCATCTTCTACCACTCTACTAAAAGAAAAACATTGGACTGAAAGGTTCACGTGAGAAACAAGCACTAACAAAGCCTTCTGGAAGTTTAACACACCATCTGAGCAGAACCAGGCAATCACACTACCTCCACCACTGCTGCCCCATCAGCTACGGATCACAGCTGGCCCATTTCCTTAGGTTAGTTGATTTTTGAAGCAGAAAGACTAACACCAGGATCCCAATGCAAGCTACTAAGGGGGAAAAGCCACAAGCAGAGATCTTGTATCACCAAGCCCTTCTTTCCCTTCCCATTCACCTCTGGAGACACAGGCTCTCCAGTCACATCTTACCTTCTTCAGAAGTTACAAAGAGTTACAAACAGACCCACTCTTTCGGTGCTTGTAACATACTCCTGGCTTGATCGCTCAGCTGAATTAGGCCATTGTAGTCATCAGGTGCATACTACAGTACAAGTGTGACATGGGACAATCAGCAAGAGAAGGAACAGTCTGGCACAGCAAGCCACACAGACCATCATTTGCAACCAAAATTAAGAGCATCAGCTATAATAACTGGCAGGAGACACTGAATTGGACAGAAACTATTTTTATGCAAGATAAAAAATACATCAATTGTATTACTGGTTGTAGAAATAAAGTAAATGCTTGTGGGGAATATTCGAAACTGTGTATTTGAACTGTTCCTTATCAAGGAAAGGAAATAGTTCAGACCATGAAGTGCTCTTTTCCCTTCTACTCATGAGATGGCAGCACCAGGTTAACCAAACTTTTAAGTTTGCCAGTAGCCAGTAATGGCTCTCACTGGGACAGATGAGCATCTTCCAGCCTGCACACTGAAATGGGGAATTAGAATAATTGTATGGATCTCATTCAGATCTTTTATGCAGTCATGGAATAAGCTGCAGCTTCTCAAGGGCAGAATGACAAACACCTGAGCTGCAGATAGTACTTGTACTACATAGACTACAGCAATGTAAGAAAAGAAAATGAATGCCCCGGCATGAATGCATTGACAAGGTAAAGTAGCATTTTTGCTAGTATAGTATATTTCTACACTGGAAAAAGAAATGAACTACACAGTGTAACTGCATCATGATAGATCTGTAGAAGTAGTATATTAAAATAAAAATAGTGACTGTACAGAACAGTCACACCAACAAATTACAACAAAAACCTCACATGCGAATCGGATCCAAGAATTATTTAAGATCCTGAATCTGAACAGTAATCACTCATACTATTGGCTTGGCACAAATATGACATATATAGTCAGAAAATACATGTTGGGGAATATGAAACATTGTTATTAGCACATAATCTCTCCAAAGTACATATCCTGGAAAGGGACTGAGCATTCTTACACATGCTGCAAAGACTACCTGAGTGGCTCCTAAAATCCAGAAGACAAGAGTGTTTATCATAACCTGAGTTGTAGAATTTTTCAGTGGCAAGAAGAGTTTCCTGTCTCCCCCCAGATGGACTAACACTAATGGTTTTGCACTAACACTTTAGATGATTGCCAAATGCACACAATGTAGATGTACTATGCTGCTTTTCCTTTGATATTTCTATAAAACAAAAAGTCTCCTGCCAGCTTAGGGAGAAAAGGGTATTATATTTGGGCATACAGGACACGTATCCATCCAAAGGGAAGTTGAAAAGAAAAATACCAACCATCACAGTATACACCTTCAACAGAAAACAATAACCAAGAGCCCAGAGAACATAAAAGAAAAGAACCCCCCAGAATTTTACTACTGAATTCTAGCCACCTTCACATCTAAACCCATGCCATTAAGTAAAAGACAAATATAAGAAGTATTTTCTAGATAGTCTCTGCCAGGGCAACCAGACCGTGCAAATATTAGATTTATCAGTTCCCAGACCTGCCCTTGAAACAAATCTACAAAATGTAAGTTTGCTCTTTGGAAAGAATGTCTCAAGATAGTACATACTTTAGACTATCAGTAGATGTACAGTAGGCAAAGTTCTACAGTCTTACTCTTGTAAGGGACAGTATTTCAAAGGTTACACTTGAAATGCAATAAACAATGTGGAAAACATGAAAGTTGGAAAAATATCCTGCACAGAAATGTCAAAGTTGTCAGAGCTTAGACAAAGACCTAAAGAAAGTGAAAAAGAAAGAAGAAAAATAAATTCATCGAAAGACCTAGAAATAGAACTAGCTTCTAACCACAAGGATAGGTAGGAGACTGCAGTCAATTAAAACAGAAACTGTAAAACAGTAAATTCTTCAAATGAAATGAAAACTACCCTAACTTGCCTGAGTAAGCACATGATTGTGAATCCTTCTGATTGTCTGCATTTCAGAACCCAGAAGAACAAAACAAAAATATCCAACCGCAGAGGACCAAACCAAGGGTAAACTGGTTAATAAAGACATAGTATACTATACTTTCTCCCTGAATTTTCTTTTTCTTCAAGCTATTTTATTTCTTTCTTCTTCTCTTACTAAGAGAAATATGGGACTGTCTTCCCCTCACAGACTGTGCACAGATTTAACCAGGTCACTAACCAGAAAGTCATTGATTTCCATTTCATTTTTGCAGTTCCTACAGTGAACATTCAAAGCTCAGTCTAAAAACAGCACATACAAAGCAATCTAGAGAAAATAACCCACTGCTAAAAAAACCCCCCAGCATTAAAACTGGAAAGTATATTTAGACACACTCCAACTGGGAAAAAACAGGAGCAAAGAAAAGAAAAGGAAAAAAATCATAGGCAAAATGGCCACTTCAGGACAGCAGCTGCAATTCTAGCCCAAACTACCCATAAACTTCATAGCAGAACAGTCCCCAAAGGGAACTCTCAGACTCTGGCAAAAAGCCTAGCTAGACTAAGTCTGGAATATAGAATCAGATTTGATGGTAGGTAACTGCAACCTTTAGCACAAGAGGTAGGAGAAATACCCTAAACTGACTTTGCCCCTAAAAGTACATCAACTGTACCATAAGACTGGCAATACAAACACCCAGAGCACCTGAATGTTCTGTGTATCAGAGACTGAAACAGGTAATGCCTGTTCCCAAAAATACAGAGGGTGCCACTTTAGTCTCTTGCTTCAAGCGTGGGAGGCAACAGACAGAAACTGTAACCACTAATTTACTGTTCCCAGTCTCACAGATGCTTTCTCCACAGAGAGAACATTTCACAGGTAGGAGATAAATTTAGGAATAAATTTATCTCCTACCATGCACACAGAGGCAACATTTCCAGGTAGGAGATAAATTTAGGAATAAAGCAAAACAAGATGCATGCTCTATTCTGAGAGCGTTGGGGTGAGCATGTAATAGTGTCTGTATTGCCAGATGACTTCCAATACCAGTAAGTGGGAATTCTTCCTCTACCACATCCCCTTTCCCTTCCCTAGTGAGAAGGTGCAATGTCTAGGATTGGCACACAGATGATGGGGTATCCCCCTCTCAGACTACAAAGAATCAGATTTCAAAAGGAACCCAAAGGAAATAAAGAATACTTCTTTGTTTAAGCATGCATTTCAGAGAAAAAAACCTCTAATCCCTAGAAAGTCAGTAACAATGAAGTCTGCTGTCCTGATACAAGAGAGAAATGTCGTTAATGCCCTTGGAATTTAGCCATCCACCCACTTCCCTTCACTTCCTTATTACTGTTTTAAGCACAAGTCACCCTCCTCCCCTCCACCAGCAAGCCTTAAATTCTGGGTCTCTGAAGCCTTGGAGGATTAATATAGTGCAAAAACTCTTTATAGCTACAGAAAGAAGACACTCAAGCTCAGTACCGGTTTAAAGAATACTATTTATTTTAAGCTTTTCTTGTGTATAAACATGGACACAAAGAAGTCCCTACAATTCCATCCTAGTTTTTCAGCAAATTCAGGGGGCTTTAAAAAAAGTTCAGATGGTGACCATGGCCCCTAAATCTTAGTCATCTTCTAGTTTGCTTTTTTTTTACCACTATAATTACACATGACCTACCTAAATAGCAAGTCTGCTTTCCAAGAACTAATCCACAGGGTCTTTTTGGCAGGCGTGAGTTCACTGCACATTCATGCCAACCTCCAAGAAACTGGGCAAGTACTACTAAGTGCAAGCTGAATCCTAGCCAAGACTACAGCTGTGAACTGGTTTTTGGTCGGCTAAGACTATGGGCACAGCTAAACTGCATCTGCTTTTACATTAACCTAACAGTTTTTGTCATTATACCAACTCTGTCACTATTTGCAGTCTCATAAAAAAAAAAATTTTAAACCCCCACACCAACAACCCCCCCCTCCAAAAAAAAAACCTCCAAACAAACAAACAACAGCAAAAAAAGAAAACCCCCAAAAAACCCCAACCCCAAAAGAGTCAGTATTTGGAGACTGAAATATTTCTCATTGATTTATTTAGCGGCTAAATGGGGTTTTGGCCACTAAATTTAAAAAAAAAAAGACTTTAGTGAAAAATTTTGTTCTGCTATGCACCAACTTCACATAAATCCTTCAAACTACTACCCTTGTTCATTCATTATTTACTAGAGTTCTCTCACTGCTTCTACAGCTGTACAGAGTGATGGCCTAAAATAGCACTGATGAGTTTTATTTTATTACTGTATTTTATTACTATATTTGCACCACTTCTTCCTCAAACTTTAGCCCATATGATATGAAATATGAGTTATTTTTCTGAATTCCTGAAGAGTCTCCTCACAATCCCATCCATGGATCCCTTACTTCATCATAATGCCCAGAGACCATGATCTGCTGAGCAGCTGGTGAATTGCACAGTGAGGGTTTTGTTGTTGTGTTGGTTATTTTGGGTTTTGTTGTTTTTTCAATGTGGTTTTAGTTGGCTTGGGTTTTATTGTTGTTTTTTCAGTTATCCTTTATGATTGGACTCAAATCAATGGCCCTATTGCTTTCCAGTAAAACTGAAAAGCCATTTAATGTGAATTACTGAATCAGCCAGTACTAATATTAGCTCTTTTGAGGATTACAGTACACTACAATATTATACAGAAAGGTGATGGGGAAAATTACCATCTCCCTGATTTACTATTAAAATTCTTACCAAGTTTTTCAATTGTTTAATCCAAGTTACAATAAATACATGCAAGCTGGAAGGAATTTTCACCAATAAAAACAAGAAAACAGAACTACAAGAAGAAATGGAGCTGCTGAAACACAAAACAAGAGGCTAATGCTAATAAAATTAAATGAAAATTAAAATGCTGATCTGCAGACTTTAAATTATTTGTTTTTAGAAGCATGTACTGATGTTGAGACCAGCTTGTTGAAGCCCATGGTAGGCAAAGTCTATCTCTTAAGAGGCAGGTCTGGTATGAAAAGTGCTTTCACTTAAGTAGCAACATGTGCACACATGCAATACACAGAGCCCATGAAGCTTGAAGGGAAAAAACAGAGGAGAATAAAGCAAGAACTAAAATTTAAACCCTGTTCCTTTCAGACAAGGACACACAAAGACAAAAATCACCCTTCAATCTCAGCATCTCAGATCTGGTTCCCCTAATACCAACACTGAAGTCCATTGAATACCAACATCAATTAGTCATACAGAGATTAAAACCATGCCCAAACCACTGATGATTATTAAGGGCTCACTTTATGAAGGAGCAGAAGCATCGTGCAATAAATCCTTGGGCAGCAGCAGAAAATGAAAAAACAATGTGAGGAAAGGGGAGAAAAAAAGAAAAAAAAAAATTAGTTATTGCTCCAGAGATGTAATATTGTCCCATTACAGTAAGTCACCATCTCTTTTTCCCCTAAAGGAACGAATGAGTATAAAACTAGCATTACCACATGCGGGATTCCAAGAACAATTCAAAAGAATTCCTTGGTTCCTTTATAAGATTTTGAACCCGATCTCATTTGGACAACATCTTCTAAAGAAATCAAAGAGGTGACCAATTTAATAACAGTAACTGATGATGACAGGAGGTTGCAGCAGCAGAATATAGTTTTCACCTTGTGGCAAAATTTCTGTTCATCTAACCATTTAATTGTGCAATACAAACACCAGGAACTGCTCTCCAAATGCAGGAATGAGGAAAAGGTCAAACTGAGCACCAAACACAAAGTCCAGATTCACTAAACTGAAGATTTAGTGAAAGATAGAGATGCTTGAGATTGTCACTGACCTGTTCCAAGCACTGACAGGTTCAGGCCACATTTTTCAAAGGTGCAGACACACTTCCAGCTGAATTTCAATTTAGCATATAAGCTCCCCCACCTAAGATTTTAATATATCCACCATCTATCCACCAAAAATCCCCATCAGTAGAAAACAACTAAAAGGCAAAATATCGATGACTAAACAATAGGATGAATGATTATTACTTGTCTGGACATCATGAACTTGGTTTGAACTCTGGAAATATCTGTGGAGGAAAAAGCCCTAAAATAAAACATTCAGTTTCTTTTTACTGTTTGTCATAATTCACCACACTTTTTATGTGATGATCTTTTTCCACTGAAAAACTGAGTATGCAAAACTGCTTTCAAAACATAAATGTAACTAACATTCAAAAAGAAGATACAGAAGGTAGAGCACTTCTAAAGACTCAAAACTTGGAACATAAACATTTAAGCATCTGTTCTCAGTCTACATTCATTTACACACCAGTCATCTGGCTCAACAAATTAAAGCTCATTGTCTTTTAAGAATCTTAAGGTAAAAAAAAAATAAATACAAAAAGAAAACATGCCATGCCTGAATGTTTCCTATTAACTCTAGCAATATCACTGTTATCCAACTCACAGACTGTTGAAGGACAAACGTGCAAAAATCATTGCCTTTTGACACAAATCACTTGCAGTGGTTTGAGAGCCACAAAGAGGATTTTAGGTCAGGGCTTCCAAGTAATACCCAAAAGGGCAGAGCTGGTAGCTGTGTAAATGCTGTTACCCACAGGAGTTAAATACTCACCAGAATATACCATATTCAATTATCTTTCCTTTTAGCAAACATGTTATGACAAAACATGGATATAGATACAATATCCTCTGAGACAAAAGGCAGAAGACATGGAAAGAGCCATTCCACGAATTCAAATAAGTGCGGCTGGAAAACAATGTTTGTAGATGGTGCCTTTTTTTTTAAACTTATCGAGAAGATAAGTCTCTGTTTGCACACTTGAGAGCATTCCCTCAGTCCATACAGACTGAAGTTACCTATAGCATATTTGCTATCAATATAGACAGCCTGGATAATACAGATTTCCTTCAGTTTGCGATGTAATACAGCTTTAATGAAAGATATTCTTGCCTGTAACCAAAAAATAATTAGCACTTGAAACAGTATTTGACCGAGCCATCTGTCTCTCTCCCGTTCCAAGTCACCACACCCAGCTCGCAGCTCTCTGTACTACAAATCTGCAAACTTTAAGTGTTGAAGGTCAAACAATGACCCTCCCAAAGGCTTCCACCGTCAAGTGGCCAGGACTGAAAACTTTTGGCAGCCCCCACTTTCCTGTGGCAGGCTCTTTGCAGCCCCACTCACACTGGGGCTCTGAGGTCTTCAAACTCAAACCCCAAACCCAGACACCAAATCACTGCTTCCAAATAGGATCTGATTATTTAATAAGAAGTAAGGCAAATCATGTCCTACACTTCAGTCTGCCAGTTAAATATACAACATGCAGCTTGCGCACTCTTTTGGCAATTTCCAAAAGCACTCACTTGCTCAGTTTGATCTCCACTGATCAATTCTCAGAGGTCCAAATACGATCTCGAGGAGAGGCACTGCATACTAACCTGGTACCCCTGGAAGAAACTGAGTATCTCCTTCATTCCTGTGTTATATGGCAAGCCCTGCATCCGGACTAAGGCTCCAGGCTGGGGCAGGATGGGAGTGTGGGTAGCAGTGGCAGCAGCAGCCACAGCTCCTGGAGGAGCTGCAATGTACCCCACTGTGGTAGGAGATACCGGAGGACTGAAAGAGAAAGAGGAAGCAAAATTGTTATGAAAACCAATAACTGGTTCTACTAGTCAGAACAGGCAAAGATGAAACTGAAAATTTAGATATGAAAATAAACCCAAATCCCACAGAAAAACAAAGAGCCCTGATGTGGATTGTTTTGTGGACTTTCTTGATTTCTCTTCAGCATCTCAATCTATTTTTAAAGAAGTGAGGGTAAGGAAAATAGCTAACATTTTTAGTTTCAAAGACATCAGGAGTGGCATTTGTTATGTCACAGGGGAGCAGAAAAAAGTGGCTGCAGATGACTTTTTTTAAGATCATTAATAAAAACAAAGAAATAAAGGGGAGGGGGTGTGTCATAGTATGAAACGGAGGCAAACACCCAAACCTGGCATGTTTGAGCCACAAAATAGTGAGTAATTAGCATCTCCATCTCTGGTCATGGCCCATCTAGCAAATTACCAGATAGTCAAGCTAGCAAGTGTCACAAGCCTAGGAACTGTCAGTGAATAAGCTATTTCCCCACAACCCGTGTACCAGACTTCAGTGACTCATGCTGATACCATCTGTGGGAAGGGAAAAGGTGGAGATCTGCTTTGCTTTCACATGTAAAAATGTTCTTTGGTCTCATTGATATACAAAATCAAACTTAGTATACACCTATGATGAGTCTTTCAGTATGAAAACAGCATTGTAAGTAAAAGAACAAACTGAGAGGTGAGGGTAGAGGAATGTAGTGACACAGCTTCTCTTTTGGCCAAGAATAGAACTCCCTTGATGACATTGTCGCAGTGCCAAAAAACCCCTCTTAAATATTAGGCCAACGTTGTCATGAGATTCAAGCAGAACCTACAGAGGAGATGAACCCCATTACAAGGCCACAGAGAAACAGTTAAAATGGTTTCTGCCTCTGCTGCTGAACATCAAGTTCCCAGGATTACCTACACCAGAAGTACAAATTTAAGAACCATTCACAGGTGACCACACAGTCGCCTGCTGCACTGGGATGAGAGGTCAAGAGAAGCAGTGAAATCTCGGGGTTACCTGGGATAGTAAGCTGTGTAATTCATGTAAAGCTGAGCAGCCTGGGCTGGGTAGTAGGTAACAGTGGGAGGAGCAGCTGCGGAGGCCTGGGGCGTCCTGGTGGTTGGCAAGAGGGCTTGTGGCTGGTAGAGAGCTGCTGCCTCTGCTGGGATCACAGCTGCTGTTTGGAAAGCTGCATAAGCTGGTGGAGAAAGACCTAAAACCAAACCAGGATACAGCACCAAAAAGCAATCAGAATGGAGAACTCTCAGATGAATAATTCCTCTCCTACAGCAATGTGATTAAAACCATCTGGGCATGAATGATGAACACTTGAGCAAAGACTGCTCTCTAGCTTCTCCCCTGGAGACCTTTGCTACATTGCCATGAATGATAACTGGGGCATTTGGAATGAGTAATTCCTAAAAGTTCACAACCCCTAGAGCTGAGCAGCCTTGTCTATATGTAAATGGAAAGTAGGGAACTTCAGAATTATTAAAAGAAAGCATAAAGCCATGTGCATAGAGAAAGCAGGCGTGCACACCAACACACCCTCGTGTTTTTCTAACAGAAGTTGTACTCTGTGGGACAAAAGTACCATAACAGTAGCTACACATGGGCATCCATAACTGCTGACCATGAGGCCTCATGTGTAAGCTTCCTGCGACTTCAAAAAGTATTTTTAGGATATAGCAAATGGAAGGGAGAATTCCCCACTAGATCACTAGTCTGATGCATTTTGATGGACAAATACCTAATTTGTACAGGAACATTAAACTTGGCTAGGTGTGCAGTCAGATTGGTTTTAGTTACTACATTTGGCAGCTTTTTACTATTTTGCAAATACATATCAGTATCTGCTTTGTGATTTGGTAGTGAGACTAATTAGAACAGTACAGTAAAGTCCCATTATAGTTCCTCAGTAAGGTTCACTGTAATCTTAAAATAAAAAAAGTTAAAATCCATCCAACTTCACCACTCTATGGTTGGTTAGTATATCATCCCAGTGGGTGTTTTCCTTCAAAAATAAGCCCAAAGAGTACCTTCTCAATGCTCTGAGGCAAGATAGCAAGAGCACTCATCGGCAGCTGGAATACAGAACTTCACCCCATTTTAAAAATCCCTCTCATTCCAAGTAGGTTTCACTATAGTCAAGTCTACTGCAGAGCTCAGAAGAACAGTACACCCATAAAAAGCAAAGTGTGCAACAATTTCACTGGCAAGGCCTTGCTGCCCTCTACTCACCACCGAAAATACAATAAAAATGCCTCTGATCAGCCCCATTATTGCCCAAAGGGAACAATTCCAATCTTAGCATGTAAACAGATGGATGATTATTGATCATGGCAAAACCCGAGTCAAAAGGTGAAAGGCCACAAAGCTTCAGCACCTACCACATATCAGCCTTTAGCAGCAGAGAGCAGAGGAATTGGAGACTTACATGGTAACTTACATGGCGGTGGGGATAAGCCACTACGATTTAAAGTGCCACCCATTAAAACAAAGTTCATCTCCTCTCCTGAACACTGGAATACTTCCACATAACGGTCCTTCATCATTTTTTTGTGACATTTTTGAGCCACCATAAAGGCTTTGTCAGCAGATTTCATTTGGATAAAAGCATCACCTGATGGTCGTCCCTAGGGGAGGAGGGGAAATAATTGTAGGTCAATCTGTTATTAAATCACCCAGACCACAAGAAATGCAGGAAAGAGTAAGATCAAACATCTACTGAAAGCCAGTATCCTTACTCCTTCTCTGGCACTAATGACTCACAACTCAACAATTCTTTTTAGGAGCAGAAAAATCAAGACTTATGCAATAAGTGCCCAGTTAACACAATGCTACTTCAGTCCTCTGCAGAAAGAAACAGAGAATCATGTAGCATGGAAAAAAATTTTGAGGTTTCTAATCCAAAGGCTGTTCAAAGCAGGACTAATTTTCAAGTTACATCAGGCCACTCATGGCCTTCTCCACCTGAAATCTGAGCATCTCCAGGGATGGAGATTCCATATCACCTCTGGGAACCTGTTCAGGTGCTTAGCTAATTTCTCATTGTGATTTTATTTTCCTTTTCACCCAGCTGGAATTTTTTTGGATATAGTTTACTCACACTGTCTCTTATTCTTTTGTTGTGAAGCTCTAAGAAGAGCCTGGCTTTGCCTGCCCTGGAACTACTTTCAAGGTAATAATACAACAGCATAAACTTCCAAATCCTTTAGTAAAGTCCACAGCTACATCAGAAACTGATTTCCAGGTCTGATTTTCTGCAGTCTGACAGATATACCTGTCTGTATAAAATACTAAAAACTTCCTTAACAAAAAAAGACCCAACTAAACAAACATAGTAGATCTCTTTCATTTGGTTTTTTTCAATACCTCAGTATTTCTGTCATTAAGAGTTTAACACAAGACAACAAGGAACATGTATCTCTATGATCACACCATTAAAACACACCTAACACACAATTTCTAATTATCAACTTCCTTTAAAGCCTGAGCAATCACTAATCAAGATAGAAAATCCTAATTTTGACACAAAGACCACTCAAACAACACACCAGGAACCCTGAAGCTGACAGAGCAGCTATGCCATCTAACAGGAGACATTTCTGTTGTGTGTACCTTCAGCCTCTGGCTGAACCATGAGGGCTTATTTAAACAGCCTCCAGCATAAGGTTATCATTCAGAGAACAAGCTTCATCCTCCCCAGGCTGATGCATACATACAGAGAGAGAAAAGCAAGGGTGTATGTAAAAGGGCAAGAGAAAAGAGGCAAAGACAGACAAAGAGAACACTGTATTTTCCCAAGGTTAGAGAAGACTAAAGCACAGCCAAGATCAGGTAAGCTGCCCTGACTTCTAACCTGTTCAATCACTGCAAAGTTACTCCTCCCGTGTAAAATGCTGTTACCTGCTGATTAAGGACCATGTGAACTCCATGGGGCTTGATATCACCTGTAGCATCTCCCATGAATTCCAAGATGTCATCAATGCCAGCAGTGTAAGGAAGACCTCTGAGCCGGACACAGTCACGGATGCTGCCCGTGGCAATGGTGTACGGTGTGGGTATGACTGGAATGATGGGAGTTGGAAGAGTTGGAATGAGAGGTGTTGACATGTATCGATTAAGTACCTGTTGGCAAAAACCCCACAGAAATGGAGATTTACAATCATCTGTCTGAGCACAGAGCAGTTCTCACAATACTATTTCCAACATCAGAGAAAAATACCCTTCTTACACCAAATTACTGCAGCTAGTTTCCTGTTGGGCATATGAATGTTTCAAACTCAGAAGGGGAGAGGGAAAGGCTGACAAATTCAATGTGTTAGACCCTAATAATATACTTCTCTAATGTCAATATAAAAAAAGTTAAAAGCCAATTACAGTTTATAGTATCTCAAAAAGGAACATCTGAAATCACATCTGCGCTAATAAACCAGTATTGCCACATACAGTTCTTAATTATATCAGGGTAAATTAAAAACAGTCATTTAAAAAGAACTGAGACCTGAAATAGCTGGAAAGTAAAAGCACTAATTCTTTCTAAAACCTGTTTCGTTAAGTGAGGGCGTTTATTTGTTTAGCCCCAGTGCTCATCTCCAAGTACAGAGTTTCTGAGGAAAAAATAAAAATGAAAGATAAGAATATAGGAGACTTTGATCTCAACATTTTCTCTTGACTCATTTCCAAATGACAGTGGGAACATATGACACATGTTGGGTCTTACTGCTGAAAAACATTTTTAGTGATAATTATCACAAATAAACACATTCTAATGAAAGAGGTACCAAAAAACAGGTTACAAAGCTTAGGGAGCTTGTCTCAAGAATCTCCTTGTAGCACTTTTCAGGCCAGAAATCTCTCCCGGTTATGGGGAGAATATTGCAATTACTTTGTACTAACAAAAAGCAGATGAGAGCTGGCTTTATTTCTTGCAATTACTCAAACAAGTAGCCTGTAGTTTTTTAAGAAATAATCTCTTGCCCAAGCAGCAAAAAAGTTCAGGTGTCAGCCTAGACAGCTGTCCTAGTGGAAGAAGTAATAACATATTGGTAGAATATAAGTTATGTCCAGGTCTCCCTACAAAAAGTGGAAGCAGAGACTTGGTCGCTGTTACAGAGTGATTTTGTTCCTCAGAGGATTTTGCTTCATTCTCTCTCAGGAGGGAAGTTGTAGGGGAGAGGGAGATGCCATTTCCCAATCTTCACAACACACAGATCAGATTCTTGGCTGCTGTAATATCCATGTCACAGTAGTAGCAATGGGTCTAGAAGTGTGGATATTCTTCCCCTTGCCCAATCCCTCCTACAGAAAGACTTCACCTGTCACATAGGTTGAAACAGAACTGTATTACATTTTTGTAGCCAGTGGTTATGCAAAGACCAGACCAAATCTAATAGTGGTTCCCTTTGGAGCCACTTATATTCTGTGTCAGGGAAAAAATATAGTATGTGATGTTTTTCATAGGGACGAGCTGCTGGCGACAAAATAAAATGGTTTTACCTATTTAAGAAGGTAATGATAGGAACTACTGAAGGATAGGGAAAAAAATGAAATATATTACCTCAGGGATAAAAAAAAATTCACTTCCTTTCACCAAAAAAATCAGATACACCCTCTTAATTCTTAGTTTCCAAGAAAGCATTGTAGAAATAGCTCATTTTATGCACCCAGATTTGGATTTAATATTAGAAATTCTGTACATGGAGACTAGATTTTTAGGATTATTTTTGTGATTTCAGTCAGCCTCTAAGGAGAAGAAAATTATGCAACGATTTTTACTTCATGGTCTAGGGCATGGTAAAAAAAAACCACCCAAGCAGTGGCAGCTTAAAAAGACCCAAAACAAGCAACCCTCCAAACAAACAAAATGAGCAAAACCAGCGCTGCACTGTTTTCCATGCCCGTTAGGAAACATGTATTGGCCTTTCTTGACAATTTTCATATAACAAACGTTCATGGTTGCCTACAATGTATTTGTAAACTGTTAAGTTTTGAGTCTCACAACCAATAGTTACAACCTGTTGGACCTCTGCTGCTGTGCTCCTGAAGAGTTCAATGTAACGTTTTCCAAGTATTTCTTTGTGCTTTTTAAGTGCATTCTGTGCATATTCTTCACAGGAAAATAACACAAATGCATCTCCTGTGGGCCTGCCATCTGGGTACTTGACAAAGAGAAGTCCCTCTTTCCCTCCTGTGACTGGGCACTCCGGCCCCAGGAACCCCAAGACGTCTTCCTGAGTAGCAGTGAATGGAAGGCCTCTCATCCGGATGATAACTTGATTCTCCTTGGATAAGAACTGGGCCACTTCATTAGAGGTGCCTGGTAGAAAGATAAGAGCACGTGGTCAGCCAGGAGCACACGGACAGTGCTGGGCACTCGATTCCAGACGATGCAGCAGCAGCAGCAGAGAAGCATTAAGGAAGAATACAGGAGGTGAGTAGCCAGCAACAAACTCAGAAGACCTAAGACACTACCAACTCTCAGCAATATCTTTTGAGGGGAAAATCTCTTACTCTGCCAGTATTTCATATTTGAATGAAATTGGAACAAAGATGAGGTTAGTGTGAATTGATACAAGATATACAGATGCTTCCACTGCAAAGGCTGGTCTTCCTCCCAAGACCTGTCTGTGAACATCACAGCTCAAATGCTCATAGCTCAGTTTCAACCACGTGAAAACAGAACTCGACAGGGTCAAATATTCTTGGAAGGCAAAACAGGAAAAGCTACTTCATTATCCATTTGCATCCTCAGTCAAGGAACAGATAAAAAAAAACTAGAACAACATTCCTACGAACTTAAGTAATCACACGGAACTCCAGCATCACTTACCTCCTGCAATTTTTAGGAATTCTTCTCCAGTTGCTTTGTAAACCTTAAAAAGAAAGAACAAAAAAAACCCACATGAAAATCACAATGTTCAACTTTAAACCATATACACTCTTTCACAAGCAAGAGAACTGTGTTTTGGTACTTTGAGCAAAACAGAAGTGCAGTTTGGTTTTAAATGAGAACACACCCTAAAATACTCAGGTTTCTCTCAAAGATTTGTTTGAAGTCACAACTTTTTACCTCAATGTATCTGCTACCCATGTGATGCTTGTGCCTTTCCAGGGCAAGGTCTCTCTGTTCAGAATTGACAAACCGAACCAAAGCCTCCCCATTTCTTCTTCCTTGAGAATTCAGACACAGAGCCACACCACCTCTGGAAGGTAAAGCCAACAAATGTAAGCTTAGTCTGAAACTTTAATACATTTAATAAATAATTGCGTAAGAATAGTAAAGGAATCAGACTTTAACACAAAGGTTACAAGTTGAAAAAGAAATTGCTACTCTCCACAATTTATTTCATTTTTGTTGTAACACAATCATACTTTAAAATCTGCTTTATTGAGATCATGGATCTCATGCTGTTCACCACTTTCTCTACTCACACAAAGACGCAAATTTGTCCTTCCTATTATCTCAGACATGCACATTTGAATTTCCTCATCATTCCAAATTTAAAAAATTATATTTTCTCAGTGTTGGAGATCTGGAATACATATATTAAGTGACAGGTATGCTAAATAAACAGGTATGCTAAATAAATATGTATACATATACACCTATACACAGGTATACACACAAGCCATGAAAATTTATTTCAAACAGTACTTGGAAGTTTCTAAATCTGGCTTGTTTAGGAGGTATAGAAGAACAATAAAGAGTTGGCACAAAATTATAGCTTTTTTCATATCTTGGCCTCTGCTTTGATTAATGCAATAGGAGTTTCTCCCTTTAGATACTATAAATAAATGAATGTAGGTTGGTTTTCAATTGATAAGTCTCTTCTTCACACATTTCAAACCTTTCTTGCACACCTAAGGCTGGTAAACTTGTTCAGTTGTCATGACCACAGTGTGGGAAGGGGTCAAGTAGGGAAAGACTGAAGGACTCTAGTGGGGAGTGTGGGGGATGTGTGTTAAACAAATATTAAAGGAACTTGCTATTAAAGGCAAAGTGATAAAGCAAGGCAAATTCTCCTTATCTTACTTGGCAATGTTGAGTCCTTTGAAAAATCGAGCAATATCCTGGTCTGAAGACTGCCATGGCAAACCTCTGGCACGTATTACTGTCTCACTGTCCACAGTTTCAGATTTACTACTGCACAGAGAGAAGAAAAAGAAAAAAAAAGAAGCCAGAGTAAGCTTTAATCCTTTAATCTAGGTTTTCCAATATTTTACCAGATTTCAGATTGCAACTAATTGAATTGTAAATTGGGAGCATATTTTCTCTTGAGACTCTTCTATCTCCATTATTCTTTTCAATAAAGAAAGGGAAGACAACTTGGAAAATTCCTTTATATCTACAACATTGAAGATACACAATGTTGTCACCACATTGCAGTTCCTTAAATAAAAAAATTGGAAAACTGCCTCGATGTAAGGTAATAAAGAACTGGATTAATTTTATTTGAAGGATCCAGCAATCCAAACAATACAAATTACTTATGCCTAAGATATTTCATTGCCTGGTGACTGAAATGCATTTGTAAAGAATGAGCCATCCTGTTCCTTCCTTAACCCAACACCCAATTCAGCGTGTAAAACCATTTTGGGAAGCACCACACAGCTCAGCTCATACAGGGTGCACTGGCCATCAGCCCTGTTGACTTAGGGAAAGTTCACAAATATTTCTTCACCCTGAGTAAGATAAGCCAGCCTCGCTGCCATGCAAAACAGAAGCATGAGAACAAAGAGCATTTAACTTGCAGTGACTTTAAAGAGATGGACTAAAGTACAGCATTCAGCGTGCCAGCCACAGTGTGTCTGCACTGGAGTGACTGCTGAGCACACTGTACTGTTCTCAGGAGCCAACCTGCTTTCACACGACCGTGGGGAAATATCCACAAGCTTTCCCTGCTGTACGCAAGACTCAACTTTGCTTGTAAACAACCGTGACAAGTGCACTTACCAAGGACCTGTTTCATACTTGTATTTCACAGTTTCAGGCTCAGTAAATACGTGATCTGTGACAAAACAGGAAGTTTAAATATAACCAAGGTCAGAGATTACTTAAGAATGACAGTACCACTGCCAATTCTTTCAGAAAAGAAAGATTTCAGCATTCAGTATAAATAGTTAACTTACTACAACCTTCTGAAAGCATGCTGAAAATGATAGCCACCATGGTCTTCACTTGCCACACACCAAAGTCCTCCTCTGCTTCATCTGTCCCTAGGCCTAGATCTTAGCAGGCGATTATAGAAAATAACAGACTTGCACAATCCTTTGCAAACAAGTCATAAGGCTTTCCTGATATTAACACAGAACTAGTAATCAAATGTATTAGTCTTAGTGGGGATGTGTGGCTATTAGACATGTTACTCTGCTCATAAACTGGTTAATATTCACTTTAACAGTCAACAGTTTGAAAACTATTGAGAGCTTGCATAATTCCAGTGTTAACAGTTCAAAGAAGAAAAAGCTGAATAAGTTCCTATCACTTTAAACATAACTGAACTTCAATCCCATTCAGACAGGCCCCAACAATCCTTTTAATTTGAATTTAGATGTAGAATACTGTTTGGGTTTTGGTTTTGCTTTATTTTCAACTCACTTCAGTCAGGATCACGCAAGGTAACTACTGCCTGCAAACAGTGGGAATTTGCAGACCAGCTGGTGCTGAAAAGCCCCACTGACAGCTCAGCTTTTAATTTAACATCAATTACCAATGCAAGTGATGCTTTTCTTTGGCAGATTTACTAAATATGGTTTAGAAATCAATTAGATTCAATTTGGGAAAAAAAAATTACAAGCAGAGCCACTCCCCCGACACGCACAAGTAGACATTCCTTTCACTTTACCTGTGAGTTTTTAAAACCCACATCTTGTTTTATTCTTCTAAACTCTGTAACAATCACAGAGATAAAACTTAAGGAAGCTTAACTGATTGTGGTATAAAAGCTGCAGCAAAAGGATACATTCTGCCATGGTCTTGATAGTCTGATCTTTCACGGCGGCTGAACTAGGGTAGCAAGTATGAAATTCTTTGCGCAGATCATAAAAGGAATAGAAGCAGTCTGATAGCAGGAAGTTCTACAAGGAAGGCAAAAAATTTTGTTTTGTACACACTATCCCTTTGAATTTCAGTTAATACTTTTTATCTGAATGAGGCACTCTCAAAAATCACGTAGTTGCACGTCACCAGTTTGTCTATGACGGAGCAGTTTGGTTCCTTTGTAACACAGTTCAAATTCCATAACTCTACAGAACTGGATCTCTACAGAACAAAGTCAAATAGTCTCTGAGGGTCAGACCCACACAAAACAGCTGGAGAGGATGGCTGGGAAAAAATATATTAAAATATCTAGGTTTTGCTGTTTAATTCCCATTTTGGACACTCTATTTTATCTTCTGCGGCTACACTGAAAAGCAGAATTGCACCAAACCATGACAACAAATTTTAAATAACTATTGTTACAGAATACAAAATATCTTTCAGCAGCTTTCAGAAAAACCCCCTACAACTGGCCAGCTCCTTCCATGTCAGCAGCTCTTATTCTTGTGAGTTTCCTGCAGACCCTGCTAAACCAGCAAACTCAAGAGCCACCACCTTGCACAAAGGCAAGGTTCTCCTCCCTGTGCATGACAGGCTGCTCTAAACCCTCCAGGAACTTGGAGTAGAAACTGCTGCTTCATGTGGGAGTAGTAATAAGCTGCAGCTCTGTTTCCCACTGAATAAATGCAAATGGGGAACCACTGCCAGGCCACATCACTGCCTGTGTGCTTTCCCTCCACAGGACACTGGTTTAACACAAGCCTAAGCAAAGCAATAGTTCTCCATCACTTCTGCTGAGGCTCGATCTGTACCTCTGTTTCCACTTCACACGTGGAATTCGAAGTACTTGTATTGTTTCTCCCTCTATCCTGTTCTTCCTGATTTTCCTCTTCCTTACACTCATCTGGGAGTACAAGTAGTGTGGCTGACTTTCAAGAGTGAGTCCCTAAAATAACTACTCTGCTACTCAGGGTTGAGGCAGGGAGGGGATCATCTTCAATAGCCTTGCAACACTGTAGTTCCCAACAGCGAATTGTGTCACTCCCTTCCCAGTGCTGCCCCTCTGCACCAGTTCTGATTTTGTACCTTTTTGGATGTTTCTGGGTGGAGAACTTGTCGAATGAGTAACTGGCCATCACTGCAGAGTGTGTAAGAGTTCCTTCCAAGTACTTTCAAGTCACTGGATACCAGCTGACTAAACTGGAAAATAAAGTGATAAATTTCATTGTACTGAGTGATAGAGATAATTTCATGCACTTACCATTATTTCAGCACCTTTTTTTTTTAAGGAGATAAAGTAATTAAACAAGTTTTTGAAAAAAACATCATGGAGAACAGACATGGGCTCCTGATAAAAGTAAGCAAACAAACCGTATGGCTTTGTGGAATAGAAAACAAGAACATCCAGAATATAGTAAAAAGACTAATTTGGAAGATATGACAGAATTATGAGTTCATATGAAAGGTGATCATATTGTACTGGTAACGTACAAAATCTGGACTAACTATAATTTAAGTTATGAAATATTTGAAAGAACTTTCAAGATCAATCACATTACTGGTTTTGCAATACCCTTTCTTCACCTATGGTGCTTTTGACTTTGGTTATTTCCTTAATAGTTTAATTTTTTTAACTTCAAAAAGAAAAAAAGCTACCCATGAGGATTTGCTAATGTTTCAAAAGTAATATATTAAGAAATACCAAACAAATAGTGATCTAATACCTTCAAATGTGAAATTATAATCAAGTCACCTCTAAGCTAATTAAAGTTCTTTGTAGAGATACAGTGTTACAAATAGTAGATTAAAGAACATTATTCCCTACCTCCAGGATGGGTAAAGCCCAGCAGGTTAATTCTCAAGAGGAAAGGGCTCCAGCTATCTTGGTCACTGTTATTTTCCATCCTTACATACATAACCGTTTCCAGCCTTTTATTTCTCTATACTAGTGTTAAATTCCTAGCTCATAATAGTCAACTAACATGTACAGTACCTACAAGTATCATATCAGTAAGCAGTAGCTTGTTAACTTTCAAGGGGACAAATATAATTATTCTAAGCTTCCCTCTTGATGCTACTCCCTCCCAGGAAAGCATCACCTCACAAACAAAGCAATAATTACAATCTCGATGCAGTAGCCACCCACTGCTCTCAGCAGCAGTTTGCAACTCCAAAACAACCACCCCCAAAAGCAAATTACAAGTTGACTTGAGACTCATACAATATCTTTGTGCTTTCTTTTAACCTGTGTATGGGGAGAAAAGAGAGGTGGTTTGTTTTATCATACATTATTATATATTTATTTATTATATTATATATATATTTATCATACATTATCATATATTACACCATTACAGTCTCTGCTTAGGAAAGATGATGTCCTAATGACCTGATCCCACAGCTACGCAGAACTCAGAGTGTGAACAAGAGTTGCAGCACCTGCAGCCCAAAGGTAAGGCTCCGCAAGGGAGAAATCGTGTACCGAACATGATTTAGAAGGAGCAGAGACACGGTTACCCAAGCTTTATTTCAAAATAACTGCTCAAACCAGTCCAGGTCCTTTTCTAGGCTTGGGCAGCTCACCAGAGTCCCACTACCATTTTGAGTTCAGAATCCTGTAGTAGTGGATCCTACACATCAAAACAGGGAACTGAGGGGCAGAGCTGGGTAAGGAGGGGCACTCAGCTCAGCACCTTGTGTTAAGTTGCTTCATTTGCAGATATATTTACAGATATAGATAGGAATATAAAGTGAAGTTATTTAATAGCAGAGAACATATTTGAAACTATAAGAAGGGTGAATATCCCCCCAAAACAAAAACCTTTATAGTGCAATTCTCTGCACACTACCAAAACACACAAAAAGAACAAATACACCACACATAGACAAAATAACTAACTCACAAAATAAAAATCAACCAACACAAACTCTTGCAGATTCACAAAGCCCATGTCCTCTCAATTGCTAGTACAGGTTGTGTTCCTACCACAAGCTGAAGTCTTGAAGAACCTGAGGCTTTAAAGCAAGTTATTATTCAAGGATGATTTAAAGTCAGAAAATTGAGATCTGAGAGTGCTCAAAATACCTCAGTTGATGTGTAAACACCAGAAAAAGAAGAAAATTCCAGTGGACTCCAGAGGAACCACTTCAGAAAAGTAGTTCTGTGGATGGCCACAGTCACAGACCAATAACAAATATTCTCACCACAATAACACACATGAGGAGAATTGCCTTCTTACTAAATGCAGTAACTTATTAGTTTCTTTTTTAACTAATGGGCACAGTAAAGAGCAAATATTTGTAAAAAGGGATTGGAAATGGTGATAGGGATCAGCCTCCAGAGGGTGCACAGGGATTCTTGCCAAAAGGAAGCAGAGTCTTACAGATGAACAGTAATAAAACACTCCCCAAACCTTCCGCTTTGTACCCTGTGCTTCTGAAGGTGCTCAAGAGCCAATATAGAGAGTGCAGTTAGGGAGCTATTTTGATCAGATACAAGAAGAAATCCAACCCACACAATTTGAAGGAAGTAGCAAATGAAAGCAGCCTCCTGCTGTACACATAAAACATAAGAACTGTAATTCAAAAAGACTTTATCAAGTTAGAAAATGAAAGGACAAAAATGTACAAGGGAGGAAATGCTCCGGTTAAATGGTGTAAGTCAAGTTAGTAAAAATCAAGACTGCTGCACTGAAACAGTCACATTTTTTTTGAGGTGGTGTTTCCCACACAACTTACAGCTGAAAAGACAAAACGGATATTTTCAGAAGTCTGTACTGAGAAGATGTCAGAGTAGTAAAATATTGCATAAGGACACTGATAAGCCCAGTATTCCAAGTGTACTAAGGTTTGAAGAACTCTAAAGGATCAGCATTTGTTTTTATTTTTACCTAAGTAAAAATAAGTCTAAGTATTTGCACTGCATAATTATTAAATGTCAGTGATAACATTCAACATTGCAAACTCCTTTCTAATGGAACAATCAACATGGCAAAACAATTCTCTATTTTTCTTACCAGATGCCAGCAGCTTGAAGTGCTTTAGATAAACTGGTGCAAGGTTGGCAGGCCTTGCTGAGAGCTTATTTAGAAACTTCTATTTTAAAAACAGCCTGTTTGAAACTTTGGGGTGTACTGCTCTGGAAGAGGGCAAAAAGACTGTGGGAAGAATAGTCAGGAAACGTAAGCAATCCTTCCTTATCAAAAACAGCTTAACTGTGGCATGGGTTAACTGAGGAGAGGAGGAGGGTAGCAGAGCGTGAATGGGAAGATTCACCCAGGATCAGAGCACTGGGCAAAATAGCCCCAGAAGAACGACAGATATTTGAGATTAGACTGAAGTAGTTTCTTTTATCCACGTGGTATGTCCCCTAATTCTGCGAAGGTTGAGTATGAAAGGCATAGCTGTGGACCAGCTCTTGTTGCTTTAGATTACACTGGACCCTCAAGTCTTTCAGGCCATAGACACACGTCACACGTGTCAAACATGTTAAAGCAACCAGGGCAGATGTGTTTGTAAAGCCACATTGTTCAGCATAACAAGCCACATCAGTTAAGCAAGTCAGCATTCCCGAGGAGAAGCCATCTTCAGTCTCCTTTCTTGCCCTACAGATTTCAGGCAGCATTTCAAAAGACAGCCTTGGACAGGCATCCACCCAAATGTAGCAAGCTAAGGACAAGTTAAGACCAGCACCAGATTCACATTACGTTTTTCTGTCTCACATGTTGAACAACCTGTCCACAACTCAGTCATTTCGTAAATTCCATCCCCATCTCCTTCACTCCACTGATAAAAGCCCATCTCAGCTATTTACCTGCTGTCATTCATCTTCATGCTGCCCTCCAAGCACACCCCCACTTCAGCAGGCAGTGCTGCCCCACCTTAACGCTTCCCCCACCGAGCTCACACGCCCTGTCTGCCCTGTTCGTCTGCTCCTTTCACGTCAGTCACACACTGTTAATTACCCGTTTGTGTCTTGCAGCCAGTCCTCATTTTGACTGCAAGAACCAGTCTATTAGCATCACCCTCCACCTTTATTGCTTATTCCACCAGATCAATCTCTCCAGTAAAGCTCTGCTGAGTCATTCCATATTTAAAGGAGTATGTTCAATAATTCCACACCGAGATTAAAAACTGAACGAAGAGGAAGAATCAAACAAGCTGCTCAGTATATTTGCCTCCACGAAACCTAAAACAGTTCTTAGAGAAAAGGTGGTGAGAGGGAAGGACAGACTTTGAACACCAGTTTGAAAAACTGGCTAAACAGGATTTTGGTCATGTAGCTGAGAGTACAAAGAGACTGAAGAGACATGTTTTGCCAGCAGCAAAGCTGGATGAAAGCCGGCACAAGCTGCTGTGTTTTTTGCAAATGAATCCCAAGGGACTAAAATAACAGCCCCCTTCGTGTTGCCTTAAATATAGCTGAACTAGGATGTGGATCTTAGAGAAACAAGAAGATTCTTCATTAAGCTTTTTCTACAGTTATGATGCACGAAACACTAAAATAAACATCTGTCTATTTGGATATGCTCATTTCCCTTACTAAAAATAGCTCTCATCCTTGAGAAAGGCCACTGTATCTGTGCCTGGCATGGTAATGAAATACTGAGATAATTCAGTCACAGAATGCACCCATGCTGTCAAACAGAACCATTTCTAAAACACCATGCTACTCTGGGGGATTCTCTCTTTAAATCACCTCTGAGAAATAAGAGAAAATTCAGCTGTCTCTTACTCATAAGATTTCCAGCAGCTCCTAGTGAGTCTTTAAAACAGAATCCTTTCCTTTAGTCATGCACAAAATTTCTCTTTTTTGCTTCTTTTGGCTCTACTGACCCATCACAGCTAAGACAAGACAAAATAATTCACAAAGCTTCAGCATTAAAGGCATCCTTGCAGTTTAACCAGATCTGGAATGCCATGCTAAAGTATAACATAAAAATCCAGAAAACAGCTTAGCTTGTAGTCCACACTTAAGCTAGGTGTGAATCTATTTTCAAGTAGAAAGATGAGTTATATTTATCAATATTCACAGTGTAGGGATCTGTTTTCAAATCAGTAGCATCAACAGGATGTTGCTAAATTGCCCAGAGTTTACAATTTGGTGATTGCAGATGAATACATGGTCTACTCTCTGCCAGATCAGCACATCAAAAAGTGCTCATTTTTACTTCCATGCCATCTTTAGACTTGGGTGGCTGAACGGTTCATATCTGGTCCAGTCAAAATTGGAGACAAGAGACGGAGAGATGATGTTTGATTTGGCTTAAAGCCTGTCGAAAGACTTTGAACAGGTTTAGCATTCTAGATTAGTGTTTTGCAAAAAAACCCCAAGCAAATAAAACAAAACAGAAACCACCAAAACAAACAAAAACCCCCACACTAAAACTTTTTCAGGAATTATATCTTTTGGTCATTATTAGAAAGAAAACTTTCAGGAATAACTTAGAAGAATTATTTTGGCCCACTTAGGCCCTACATTCTGATATATTCCATTGAGCTTAAAAACCCCTCATATTACTAAAATAAAACTGTCTTAGAGAAAGTGAAAATAAGACTCCACAGATCTGTAAAGTACCCAGAGATGAAAAAAGTTTTATCTGAGGCACATAAATGTGTGCTGCTTACATCTCCCTTGCACAAACCTATGACTAAAGCCATACCGTTTATAACCATGGAAGTTTTCCAGTCTAGATGGTATTAAAAAAAAAAAATCATCATCACTTACTTATTAGATGTTACTGCAATTCACAACGTTAGAGCTTTAGACTCTCTTTTAGGTCTTTGGTGTGAGTCATTCTTTGCTAGTAGCATGGAGTATATAACAATGATCAGTCGCCTTTCAGCTTACAGCAGCATGGAAAACAAAGGATAATCTTCAAAAAGGTTTCTCTGAAGATTTTCTATTCCCAGTTCTGTTTCAACAGGCACAGGTACTGCAGTTGTTGCCTCAAAGCCTGATTTTATGCTAAGTCCTCTACAATTTATTCCAGAGAACACCCAAACCCAATTATAGAATTGCAGGTGTGGTTCCTGAAAGAAGATCTCCAGTAGTTGAACAATGAAAGAGGCTGCTGAAAGAAGTTGCAGATTCTTCATTGTTGAAGATACTAAAGACCCAAGTGGCCATGGTCTTTGGCAGCCTGCTCAAGTGCCCCTGCTTTCAGGGCTTGGGGTGGACAACATCTATGTTCCAGCCTCAGCTGTTGTGTGACTCTCACATCTTTGGACCCTGTTTTGCCCACTCTGCAGCTCCACTAAAGATCAGGACACCAATGCCACCATGGTGTGTACGTGAGGGGTGTTTGGGAAAGGATGTGTTTTCTGGGATGGGGGGAAGTGAAGGAGATCAGAGTTGAGATGCAGCCAAATCTCATTAACAGAACCTGTCTGCCACTAAAACATAAGCAAGATTGGAGCACCATTGAAAGACAACATCCAGCATTCGGACATTGAAGTCTGGCCAAAGACTTAAAGTCTAATACAGCACGAGAAAACTCAGGAGTAACAAGCCATGGCTTTGGTATACAAAGCTTGCACCCACACAAAACACATCATGACATGTCAGCCTAGAGAAATATTTTCACTTGGACTTTGTGCCTCAGTTCCTACACCCATGAGGGTTTCACATTTATTTACAATATTCTCCATGGCAGTTTTCTGCTCCTTCACTCTTCCAACCCTGGTGATAATGTCAGCCTTAACCATGCAATGGAGGAATTTAAAGCATGTCAATACTACTGGGAGGTGCGCAGACTGCATTTCAGCACTATTTACAAGTATGATAACCCTTTATTGTGCTGGGTAACTTTTTAAACAGAGAATCCTAGAGTAAGCCCTTGCCTTTGTTCATCTGTTAACTGATATTCCACATGGCTGATAATGGATACATGGTGACCTTGTACTGAAATTGCTATATGGAAAAAAAAAACAACCCCTGTAATTCCCAGTGTAGCCAAAAGATACAAATAACTTCTTTTCCCCTTCTAGCTAAATAGGGGAAAAGTTACTGTATTTAGATACCATTCAGACATAAACATGAAAAAGAAATTGCCCCTTGGTTTTATTTCTTTGCAGGGCAAACATGCAGGAGATGACAGAGCCCAGGTCCATTCACCAGAAATGTTCAAAAATAATATTGCCAGTTGATTTCTCCTGTTAGAAGGAAGGCAATTATTTGCTCTACTGAGCACTAATGCACGAGATTATTTAGTGGCTGCAGACTAGGCTGGGCAAAGCATGGGTTTCATTTCCAGCTTGCCAGAGAATCTAATTTTGCTTAATATAACCAGTCAAGTTACATATCGCCTTATGCCTCTTGATGGCCTATAAACTGCATTAAGTAACAGAACAAGCAATCAGGCACAAAGGCCACCATAAATGTACTCAAGAGAGATGTGTACATAGTACCCAAAACCAGTTAGGAGTTTCCATCCATCTTTGGAATTTGCAAGCGTAAGAGCAAGTTTGCCCTATTAAGTCTCAAGGAGAGGCAGGATGTGGCACTGAGCTTCAAGTACTGTAGACTGTCTTCTCCTCAAGTACCTTATGCTGCTTCTTCTACCTCTTAATCTGCTGTCACTTTGTCTTCTTTCCTGAACAGAGGTCTAGACCAGGTACTGCACATCCTGCTGCTTCTCTGGCTGTTTCAAAGCAGTTTCCTCCACACCAGCTGCTCACATAGACAAGCTCCTGTCTCCTGCCTCTCTCACAGAAAGAAACTAATTCTTTTTCACCCATGGCATGAGCCAAAGGTGACAACAGAGTCTCAACTAACCTATGCCTGGCATTCTGCCATGAAATTCCAATCACAAATCTTCAAAAGAAGTAGTACTTGAAAAACAAAGAATTACATTTTCAATTGTATTTATGATATTCATTTTTATTTTTTCCTTTGTTGGGAAGCTGAGGTTACCAGAAATAATATCACCTTGTCCTCCTTGTTGTCATCTCACAGGTCACCACAAGTCTCTCAAGACAGAAAGGCCTACAGACACTTCTTATAATTACTGCAAGACTTCAAAGGAGAAAAATGGAAGATATTCTTCAAGTTTATTTCATCCTTCCACTCAATAAAAAAGAGCAAATTCCTTTAAAACTCATCATACTCCTTCAGAACTAATAGAGGGACTTGCAACTTTAAACTTAGATGGTGAGAGTAGCCTACAGCTAATTTCCTGCATAAAAATAGGTTTGTTTAGCGTTGTTCAGCAACAGGTAGAACATGAAATACAGAAACAGAACAACAATTGTCATGGTTTGTCCGTCCAGTGAGTCTGTGGAGCATAGAAAACAGACCATTGTGACTCAGGGCTGTGATAAACTGTCTTAAAGATGAAACTTCCCCATTATTTCTTTCCGTGGTTCATTTTAATTGGGACTGGGTCTTTGTGCGACAAAGTAAACAATAGCTAACTAAATGCTTTAATTCTTCCTAGGAAAGAATGCGACCATCTAACCTTCTGCCATGACAAAGATCTGTCCAAGCCATGCCACTTGAGCATTTTATGACCACTTTTGATTAATTATTTCTTAGATGGAAGTTTGCAACACCAGATTATTTGCATGCTTTCCAGCTATGGTATCTACAGCATCTAATTCAGGTAATGCATTAAGCATAAAAGGCAAGAGCATGGCTCAGGCCATCTGAATGTCACAGCAATCTGGTCACAGGCTTTTATCTTCAAAAGCACAACCTGTTTTAATAAGAGAGTGTTGAAATATGCAGAGTACTCCACAAATACGCTACTTGAAGTCAGCCTTGTGTAAGATAAAGCACCCCAGTCCAGCAACATAAGAATGTCAGAGTTTGTGGACTTACTTTACTACTATATTATGTGTCAGGAAACAGCTAAATAAAGAAACACTGAGATAAACTACATTTTCACTTCAAATTAATCTGTGTGAAAGGGACCATAGCTATCAAAGCCAATGAAATAATGCAAAAATATGCATATCTTGCAAAATACTTTATTATTTGTTAGCACCGATTATTCATGAATCTGACTTCAAGCAAAAAGAAAATTCTGAATACTACTAATACAAAAAAATTGCTACTCTGTCAACCTTTTACCTACATTTCAAGCAGGATTACAATGGTGCCTTACACTCCTCACAGGCTGCTTGCTATCAGCTCAACTCACAGAGCAAGTCATTACAGCCTGAAAGACAAGGTTGAACATACTTTCCAAACTCTAGGTTTTAATTAATGCCATGACTGCAATATTTCCCAAAGTCTTGATATAAGCACAAGCTCTCTCTCAGTGCTCTATACCTCCCCCACTCTCACTCACCTCTGTTTCAAGGACAAACTTTCATTAGCAATGTGATCTTTAGCACTGGCTCTATTGACTGTAATGCTTGGTACTGCTCTATTTACTCAACACTACCTCATTGTTTGTAGTGCAAGCTTAACCAGTTGTAGGAGAATAGGCAATGCCTGCAAAATTAAAGCATTTTTTTCTAGTAAGTTGTTTCTCAAGTTGTTTCTGTAGTAATATGCAGGGAAAGTAAAAAGATGAGGCAACATCAAAAGAATGAAGAGACACCTATCATCCACAATCCAGTTTCCTGTATGATTTTCTCAAACTCCTGCCTCTCCATTAAACTTACGCTGTAAGAATATTATAGGCATGGACTTTCCCGAATACTGCCTTGAGATCTATGAAGTATTGTTGCTTATATAAGAATCCAAGTGATTCTTGATCAAACCCTTACAAATATCAGCAAAAGAAAGTAAAACTTTTTTAATTGACTCTGCTTTCCTTCCTAAATGGGGGAGTGTTCCCTTTCTTGTACAAACATGCTTTCACAAATACATAAAGGATAAGTGGAATTAGATCCCTAAATCAGTTTGCCTTCAGTCTCTCAAACTTTCAAGTCACTGATTAGGGCAAGCATCAAGAACTGTTTATAATTCAGGTAAGGAAAAATGAGAGTAAGAAATTATTAGGGATACGATTTTAGCAGTTCACAACTGAGTAAGGTCAAAATTTACACTTGGCCTTCCAAGGGATTCAGACCTGCCTACACAGAACAAGGACATTAATGGTGACACTATTTAGATGTTGCTTCCTCTTATAGAACTATGTCCTCCCTTTCAGGTAACTTACTGTTTCCAAAGCAAGTTCCTTGTGACTGAAAAGACATGAGTTTGTCTGAATGTGAAGCAAGTCACAGCTTCTTGTGATCAAATCTTAGTATCTGAGACTTAGAGAGAAAGGCTGTTGATTTATATTTTCTTTTGTTTCTTTAAGCATAGCACAAGAACAGCAGTTTTCTTCTGCACTTCATATTTACAGGGTGCCATTTCACATGCTTTACAATAAGCTAAAGTCCATCCTGTGTAAGTTTAATTCTGTTGTAAGAAATAACACTGAGACACTCAAGTTATCAATCAAGCAAACTGCAAAACTCTGTCACAGTCATATTCTTGTGACAACTATGTATTTCCAACTATGAATTTCTCATGATCCCCCCTCCAATCCAATGGTATTTGATTCAAGAGGCTTGGTGTGTTATACACTGTCTTGCGTCTTTCTTAAGCTGCAAAGGAAACTTGAATTAACTTTCAGCTACAAAAAGGTCTGGTTACACAGCAAAACTCCCACAGGGGTTTTTTGCACTTCTATTTTTCAAGTTGCATTACTATAGTTCTACTTTCCTCTTAGTGCAATTCACTGCAACAGACTTACTTATCAGGAAAGTAAACATCTTTCCAGAAGTTACAGCAGAATTAATTTCACACACTGCCAATGTCGACACAGCTCATTTTAATGTTAAAGTACATGCTTACATTTCTCTAGAATAAGAGCCAGAGAAAGGGAACCCCACTAATTAAGTTTTGATTTGAGTTCCATAAGAATGATAACACAATTCAGAGACTGTCCTAGAGCTCTAGTAATAGACAGAGCCTTTCATTTTAAGCTATCAGGTGTCCAAAATGATCACAGGAGCCAAGTTTTTGCAAAAAGGAATACAACTGTTTCTTAACCTCTAAGTTTTTAACCAATATTTTAGTGCTAACAAAATATCCATTTCTCAATACTCTTTGCCAAACTCTGCCCACTGCAGCTCTCCAAAGAAAGGCAGCAGAAAGAAAGAGAAACTAAAATATTTTTAAATGGAAGCTTGGGGGAAGTGGGAGAGTTGGTTTTAGTTGGTTTGTTTTGTCACTCATCAAAGGGGTGAGCATTTGAATTTCAATTCCCAATACCTTTTTGCGTAATATGTATCCCATAACTCACATCTACCTTCACAACATGTGGATTTAATGAATGAGGCACAAATTAGGAAAGCAGCTTTTTATGAACTGAGCAAGAACAGAGTTGTATAGAAGTACACTGGAGCAAGATGTGAACAGTTTAAAGAACATCACCACAGATTATCAGAGCAAAGCACTGAAACATGGTTTGTAAAACAAACATGACTTCTGACTCAGTACTCTCTTAGGGCACGTGTCAAGTTGTCTTTCAGAGTATCAGTATTTCCCCTCTTTTATTGGAATAAGGTTGTAGCTAACAGAAATGGATCGTGCAGGAAAACATATCTCTGCAGGTTTTTGCACAGCAGCAACTATTATGAAGAAAAAAGCTTTTCCGGAGTATAGGAGATGGCAAAGACATGAACACGAGGGAGAATTACTGTTTATGTTTCTAATAAAGAGATATAAAATTTCCAGTTTTAATCATAGAAATTATAAAATGGGACAGGACTAAAAAATCAATCTTGAAGCAGCATTTTTAGTTTTGGCCACAACACTGCTTTGCTCACAGTATCAATTCTAGCATCTGTGCATCAGTCTGAAACCCAACTGCTCAGCAGAGAAGTGCCGCAACACATTGACAGAGATGTTGCCCTCATTTGGCAGCACTCAGCTACCCAAGAACTTTATATATAACTTAAGAGCGTTGGTTTATGAAAAAAGGGGGAAAAAATCAAGTAAACCAATATACAGATTGAGGAAGTGTGCAACCCTTTCAGAATGCTACCAGAGGAAGAGAGAAACAGCACAGGTTTGCAGACAATGCAGAGTATCCGCAAAAAGTTTTCTAAGCTGCTTCCATGTTAACAGCAAGAACAGATAGAAGCACTGCACATATAATTACTGTCAAAATAGAAGAGTACAAATCACAGAATAATTTAGGTTGGAAAATATCTTCAAGATCAGTGATTCCTACCATTAATCTAACAGTGCCAAGCTGACCACTAAACCATGTCGCTAAATGCTACACCTACATGTTAAAATCCTTTATGCTTCATTTATTCCTCATCCACTTTTGAAAATCCTGACAATAATTCATTAACACATTTCCAGTGATTTTTTCAGTAGCTACTTAGAGCAAGTTAGAGGAAAGAAGTTCAAAGTCTCTGAGGATCATGCAATCCAGCAATCTTTGTATTAAAATGCTTCTACCCTCCGTTTTTCTGTCTTTCAATGACTTTAAAAAAACTGCAAGAACAATTTCAAGAGAAATTCAAGTATTCAGACATAATATTATAGCTGTGGAAACATCCAAATGTGTTTGTGACAGTTTTCAAACACGGCACAACATCACTCCCTGTGAAGACAGGCACCTCAAGCTATTCTGGAAGGTCATGGTAAAGTTTATTTGTCCATATATGCTAATCCCAGACATGGTAATTTAATGTCACTGTTCAACTTCACCAGGAAAAGTAGCAACATCTGCTATCATAAAAAGCCTACTCATCCTCAAACCACCGGGCCAAACTATTCACTTCTCATGAATACTGGCACTTCTAGTTTTAAGAGAAGATAGCCCAGCTAGCCAAGGCTACAACATTTTTATGCCTCTAAAGAAAAGAATATGCAGCTTTAGACAAATTCCTTTATCTAATTCTCTGCTCATTCTGAAGTGAAATGTACCTGAATACAGGAACAAAGCAAGGGAACCTTCCTATTTCCTAAAGGGAATACTTGAGGAATTCAGGTAAAAGTAATGCAGCCTTTGGAGAAGGTGAAGTCACTGCTTTTCCACACAACCTAATGGAACATAAAATGCTGCCAATAACAAATGGATTCACATGATCTACATATGTATATTTCTGTATACACACACACATATATATAAAATATACATAACATAGGAACTGTTTATGCTATCAAGTCTTTTCTGGTTTCTTTCAGGGAACAGATTTGATAGTTTCAATATTAACGTAGTGGGCTACAGAGCTGGGTAGCACTGAGGATTTGTAAAGAGAAAAATAGTTTACCTATACCATCAGCAACAGGTGAAAAGGTTCTGAAAAAAGAGTTAGCCGTAACTAAAAAAAGAAAAAATCCACGCTGTAATATCCTACAGCTACAGAAAGCATTAGCAGATCTTTAATTCCCCACAGTAAATACTGATGATATTCCAATATTAAGTATGCAACATAATTTAACCAATGCTCATCTGAATTTATCAATGAAAAGAGGCAGTTATTGGATGTTAATAGATATAAAAACTCCACACAAGGCTACCTGCACACAGGATACTCAGCCCTTCAGTAGGAGCAGGAATCTCCCACTTACCTGCCCTGACAACCTGAAGGCCCTTGTGTCCATCAGGAAATCCTCACCACTCACTGCTGATGCCAAACCAAGGCCACAATTTCACATAAACTGCTCAGTGCCCTACCTGTCTTAAAATGTTACCCACCTTTCACCCACACCTTAGTGCTACAGCTGCCCTCAGGAAAACTTCCTGATCTGCCACATGTGCATTGGACAGAACACTCCAAACCAGAACTGGCTTGAATTCAGAACAGTGCCCTGCTTCAGTTCAATTTGCAGCCCCAAAAACTTTTGTACTGGCAGGACGCAGGTAAGGGAGGGCCAAGTAGCAGCATCTGCCAAAGTGAAAGGTGCCACTGAAGTTTTCATACAGCGGCAGCTTGAGCACACAATGCAGAGGCGGAAATAGCTTAAGCTGGTATCACCATCAGACGTGTTGGATCATGAAAACACAACCAAAGGGTGTAGTTTCACAGGATGTGAGCTTGGACAGCAAAGCAGTTTAAAGTTCCCACCCCACCTGCTCATTTCAGTGATCCTGTTTACAACACGTCTTCACAAAGGGTTTTACTGACACAACAAAAAGATGGCAAAGTCTGGCGTAGGGGCAGGGGAGAAGCTGGCTTCACTGCTGAAGCCAAATCTTGTGAAACGACACCCTAAGTATTTGTTGTGGAAAAAACAGCCTGTCTAGTAACACTTGCCAAAGGTTTGCCAAACACCTGCTCCAAAATGTCAGAGCTCAGACCCAGCAAATACTCCAAACTCAGTTAGGAGTTTTATGGAAGTGATTCAGTCACCAAATAATCTGAAGGTGAAAGACCAACNACCAAACAAAACAACAAAAAACCAAACAAAAACAACAAAACCCCAAACAAACCCAAAAAACACACACAAAAACCCGCCACCCTGCATTTTCAGGCTTTTTTCTGCAGTTTGAAGACTGAGAGATGTAGTAAAAATAAATTTCAAAAGATCATTTATCCAAAATGAAGGTCTCACAGCTGGCAAGGGAGCCAAGAAAACTTTCTGCTAGCACTTTGTGAAGAAGAAGCTGCAGAACAAGTTTCTCTTAAAAAGAAGGTTGTAACCGGTTTATCAGGTTAGAGGAATTCACGAACTCTTCCGCCTCTCCCCCCATCCCATTTGTTTCCAAATACTCATTTAACCAGCTTGTTTCTTGCTGAATTTGTTGAAAATAAATTGCACCTGCAGCTCAGCTGGATGATCAATAGGCATCCAAACATGCTTGAGGGAACCGGCAATTTGCTATCACCTGATGAAGTGGCAACCACCAAGTATTTTCAATTTAGGCATTATTTAGGGGAGTGGGGGGAAAAAAGGCCCAGCTTTGTCTTTCTCTATTTAAGAATATGAATCAAAATATTTACTGATGTATTTGATTCAATATATTCAATCAGCAGGACTAGGATAGTCTTTTAAACAAAATTTTAATACTTAAATATCAATCCATAGATTAAATATGAATGCTTTCAGTAGGTCCAAAAGCAAAGCCAGGTCTCACATGAGAATGTCTCCCTTTTTTTATATATTGTTCAAAGAAAGATGGTAATTACAGCTAAACACTGCAGACAGTTCTCCAAAATTATTAGCTCTTCTTAGACTTATCCTTTGTCAGGAAGACATGCAAATAGTACCTTGCAAAAGGAAAGTAACATGTCTTAAGGCAAGTCATGCTGATTCAGCCAGGTTTTCTGTATGGGAAGGATTATGAAATCCACAACACTTTCAACTTCATATGGGATCTTTAACTTAGAACCCCCGTGGCTACAATCAGAGAAGCACATAAGGATGTCAGCTTTTTGATGACAGAGTAATGGGGCTGAGAGAAAGGCAAAGTTCATTTTGGTTTTGCTCTTTAAAAGCAAGGTTCCATTCCTGCAAGGTTTCAGAGAGCAACCTGCAAATAACTGCGCTCCCTTAAAACCTGGAAACTGGGAAACTATAAAGCTACAGCAGTTAACTAGAAAAATATAAATAACATGCTAAATAAGCCAGTCCTGTGATTTGAGGATCTGAACAACGAAACCTGGCAAGAATGTCCCAGCAATGCAGGAAGAAAACCATTCCCCTTGGTAAGTGGTGTAGCTGATGCATGTTTAGAGGCTTAGATCACAGGCTCAAGAGAGTTCCAAATACACCCTTGAACAAGAGATCTCCCACTTACTTTGTTAAATAAAAATACTCACATTTTTCTATTCAGTAGCATTCTGCAACATCTCAGCAGCTGTGAGTTCACCATTACTGCTCCCACATCAGAGATAAGTTATTAACGCCATTTTGAGCTAAATACTCAAGCAGGCTGCTCCCAAAGAGCACACATTTTATGACTTCAGGTAACTATTCCTCTGACATTTGTACATACTCCTCCCCCATCAAAGGATGGCACATCACCTATCAGAAAGTGCAGATGGAGCCCATAACTGCAGTAGTACCTATGGAATCAAATGCTTGTTACCCTGGACAAGTACAGTAATTAAAACCTTGCAACAAAACATACAGAGCATACACTGCAGCAAACAGCTTGGTTATTTGGGCACAGTGTGCTTCAGAACCTTACCTTGTAAAATTACAACAACCAAAGCTTATTGATAAACAACCCTATTTTAGAATATTTCTTCAGAAACTCAAGTAGTAAGCTGTGCAAGATATAACATTTTAAGAATATGAAGTAAAATTGAAATGATGCATCATTTGTTGAAGTGCCTGGTTAAGAGCAAAGACATGACCACAGATTACAGGTAGACCCCATTATTATAGAAAGTGAACTACACAGCAATAGAAGGAGACTTTCTGTGGTCAGGGGAATAACTCCAGACCCACAGTAGCTGATCTACTGTTTACCAGCTACAAATCACTGATTCAGAACCACAGAATGTTTGAAGTTGAAAGAGGCCTCTGAAGCATGGATAAAAGTTACAATGGATTTGTGCTCAGTGATTCTCACTTCCCTCTAGGTGTAGAGGCTGGGATCCCAAGGCAAGAGCCAGAAGCAGGCACCAACACTTTCATTTACATGCTTGAGATATGTGCTAAAGTGGGTGATTTTCAGCTGTATCATCAATTTTCTACCACAATCCAGGCAGGGTGTGGAAAGCTAATTTCACATACTCTATAACATTATCTCAAATCAAGGTACAAGTCTACTTCCTTTTCCTCCTCCTTTTCAAATAACCACTACACCTACCTGTGCTTTTGCTGAACAAAACGCTTAACTGAGAAAGAAAAAAAAACCCTGTATGTGTTGTCAAAGACCTGACTCATCCTTAAAATACATGATCCAATTAAAATATTCAGGGGACTTGTCTTCAAAAATGCAGAAAAATATCTACTATTAATGAATATGGAGTTTTACTTTTTGCCACCACTGTGAGCGGGAAGTTGAATTAATTCTCTCCTAATTCCCACAGGAGTCAGGACACAGAGGGGAAGGGAGAAGAGTTTAGGTAAGGTGTGTTCCAGAAGACTTATGATGGATCTGGCCACATCACAACTGGCATCCAACAATTAACAGCAAAATCATTATTTAGTTGCATAGATATGCAAACAAAAAGGAAAAAAATTGTTGTTTTTCAAGAGTCTCTACCCACCTACACACAAAGGTAGTATTTCCTTTTATTTGCTAAAGCAGACCCACCTACAGTGCAATTTACAGCAATAAGATACAATCTCTCATAAAGTATTGAGTATAATTAAAGTGTGTCTGTTATAAAGGTAAACAGAGTGTACTAGGCTAAGCTGTTCCAGATGTCTTTAGTGCAAGATCTGGGACAAGATCAAACCTGCAGCTGCACATTTTCTCAGGGGTTATTATGGAGCTTTAAAAAAAAAAAAAAAAAAGAAAGATACAAAATCACCTCTTGGTCCTGGACTCCAGCAAAACAAATGCAAGTAGAACAAATGTCATTGCAGCCAATGCTGGTGGATTTTAAGCCACATAGAAGTTACATGTTCAAAGATACTCACTCCAGAGTGTAGTGTTAACCATGCAGTACCAAAGAGGCTTAGGACCAAGTCTGCCAAGTTATGTGTGTCACCAGAAGTTACAGCAACGTGAACCTGTTCTACTGCCTAAGCAAGTTTCTTGCTGAAACACACCTACGAATGATTCAGACAAGGTGTGGAAAGCCAGGTTTATATGTTACACAAAAATGCACTATTGTATTTTTCCATTCAAGTACATTTCGTGTACAGAAAGGACAGTCAAAGCAAGCACACTTTAGGGAACTGCATTATATATACATTATTTACACTAAATTTTTTGAAGCAACTTAAGTCCTCTTGAGCTATAAGTATCATAAAAATTTATAGGTTTACTGTCTCAGTGTGATATTAAATGAGCCAAAGAGCAAAACTACAGAAATCAGAAAAAAAATCAAACCAAATCACTTTATAATCCACTAATTAGGCTCATCTGGAAAAGAGTGACACACAATAAGCATATCTGATGTTACATGAAGATTTCAGCTGACCTTAAGAATAGCAAATGAGAAAAAGTTTCTTAACACACATTAGAGCAGTGAACCTGTAGATTGGAATGTACCATGTGAAGTTTGAAAATTTGATTAGCACTGCTTTATTAAGCAGTACTTATATTGGCCTACTCTTTTAAGGCTTGGGAGAATCCCAGAATAAAAGTAGACCCATCAAAACAACCAAAGTCAGATCTTCCAAACACTTATAGCATCACCTCAAATACTCTGGTATTGTACGTAACTGTTTCAGAATTATGGGGTTCCCATTTCAAATGGTTCAGGTGTCTTTTGGGTTAGTTTAAAAACAAGCATGAAAACTTGCTAGTGATTTTGAAATGAAAGACAAAATTAAAGTCCATTTCCTTTTTCAAATCCATTAAATCTCGTTCAAAGGCTTCACCCTGAAGAGCCCCTGCTCCCAAAAGCAGCACCTCACCTGTTGAAGAACCCGGTCCAGAGGTTCAGCTTTGCCCAGTCCCTCTGGTGTTAAGCCACTGACTTCGCGACACTGGTCACTTAAGTCCAAGTTGTCTGCTTTCACCAGGGATTTGTGTAGTGTCCCTACCTAAAAACATTTAAGAAATTATGGGCAAAAGTGAGGAACAATCGAATTAGCTCTTTACAGCAATGTGTTGAGACTGCAGAAAAATCAGAAAGGTGCAGTATCACCTCCCGATAAACGCCAGGAGAAAACGCATTTGTCTATTTCACAAATCGAAACCTTTGGCCGAGGTTTCTCTCCCTCCCACCCCTGAGAGCCACGCTCTCAGCTTCGGAGTATCCGAGACCATTTTCATGGGAGGCCTTTTGCAGTTAGCACCGACTTTTGCGGGAGTTAACTGCAAAGGGAAGATCATTTAATATTAAAGCAGTTTCATGAATCCACTAATGAAATTGATAGTCCTTTTCGTTTCATCAAAGCCCTTCATCTCTAGGGGGTTATTTATGATAGGGCTTTCGGAGAGAAAAAGGATTAGAGATGATTTTTAGGTTGGCCTAAAAATTAAAAGAAGTCAATATTCTCTTAAAGGTTATTCAAACATTGGTTAAACAAACAAAAAAGCAGGCCCAAAGGGTCCAACGGTGACCGTGGGCCGTATCCCAGGGAAGCGAGCACGCTCGGAGCCACCTGGGGCAGCTTTTTGTTTTAAAGCTTCAAAAGTCCGTAGACATCCTCGAAGCTACACATGATTTAAGGCGGACGGGGCAGCGGGGTGTGGAAGCGGCCAAACTTTCTTTCAAAGTTACATCTTCCCCGAAGACGGAACGAAAAGGAGCTTCCCGAGCGAGCGCCCCGGGCAGGGAATGACCGCCGGGCACGGGCCCCGCGCCCTCCCCTCCCTCGGTGCATTTGTGAAATGAACAAACGGCTCCGGGCAGGCGGCGAGTGGCCGGGAGAGCCCGCTCGCCCCGCGCCGGGAAACGCGCCCTCGCCCCGGATATCGAAGCCATACCTTCTTGCTGTGTAGATCCACAACTTGCCACACCAAGAGAATTAGTTCCCTCTCATCCGAACCCAGTTTAGCCCCATATGCACCAGCTGTTGCCCCAAACAACACCACCAAAGAGTCACTGTGCGAAGCCGTCATGACCACAGGGGGAAACAACTACAATCAAAAGCAGAGGTCAAAAAGAAAAAAAGAAAAAGAGAGAGGGGGGGAAAAAAAAAAAAAAAGGCAAAAGAAAGACACACTAACAAACAAACAAAAAAAAATAACCCCAAAATAATCCCACAAGGCTCACCCCCTACCTCCAAGTAATCAAAGGGAAAAGGAGCGAACGAGGAGTCACAATATAAAGAGGAGAGAAAGAGCTATTTAGGAGGTTGGGTGTTTGAGAAAAAAAAACATGGAGAAAGAAAGCTCCCATCTCTACCTGTTCCCGGTGATCTCCTTCCCGGGGCCGATTGGGAGGTGAAATTAGCAAGCTGTGGGTTTCTTTCCCTCTGACATCATGGCAGAAGCTCAGCCTGGGCTTGGGCTTTTTTTTTTTTCTCTCTCTCTCTTTTTTTTTTTCCTTCCCTCTTCCCCTTCCCCTCTCCTGAGTTACCTGCCCTTGGTGCAGCTCATGTGACTCTAGTCAATCTCCCAAAGGGACAAGGCCATTGGGCCTCTGGAAAAGGTGTAGGAGGGACGGAGGGAGAATCAACGCCTGGCTGATCTGGCCTGATTGGTTTTTGAAGGAGATCAGAGGCAAACTCCCTTTCTCTCTTTAATTCTGCCGGCAGGAAGTGCCTCTACCTGCTTTCAGTTCTGCGGGATCCCGCCCGGCGCTGGGTGCGGACACTGCGCTCCCGGCGAGCGGGGCGTACGGGGCTCTGTGCGCTCAGACCCGCGCCCGTTTCGGGGGGAAATCTGAACAATACACGAGTACAGTTGCTAAAACACAGTTTATGAGTTAGCATTGAATTCCACGAAAGCAAAGTCTTTACCTGTTTCTAAGTAATTGCTTTTTGTGCACGTTGCTCTGTGTGTATCCAGCTACTCATGCCAATATTAATGTGTAATGAAAGTGTAGTATTACACAGGGATTTTAGGCAGAGAGTACTTTTCAATTTAGGCCCTATTCTTCATACAGTTTGTAAAGGTGGATCCTAGTAAAGCTTTTTTGTTTGTTTTGAGAAAGGATGTATCTAGGAAGTTTTGCAAAACAGCAATATAAAGCCCTGCATTTTCTATCCTACAACTGCTCAATAAAGAACTGTCTCCTGGGTATTAACTGCAGTCCAGGATAGGCAGATTTTCCCCACTCCTCTCTCCTGTTTCACTGCAGCGACTTCAATGGGAAATCATCACCTAGTTTAGCTGCTATGAAAACACTCCCGCTCAACAGCAGCAGCAATAATATTTGTAATATCAGGGACTGAGACAATTTTTAGAGATATTGTCAAATTGATTTTAAAGCAGAAAAGAAGATCAAAAGGCCTCTAAACTCTTTTGAAAGTTATTTTTCCTATTGCCACCACTGATGAGTTATTAATGATTTTTAAAGGCCAAAGTTGGACTAGTCATCATATTTCTTTTGTTTAATTAAGTCTTCAGTTTATACTTCAATATTAGTGTTGTGTTGAAATAGAGTTTTTACTGAATGAAAATTGGTGCTGCTAATTAGCTACTGATGTCTATCCTGGGAAAATGCAGAGCTGGGCATTTAACTGTGAACATCCGATGGCTTAAATTATTAAATCACATTTTCTCATTTTCTTTTAACATTCCAATTCTATAATTGATTAATTATAGCAGTTATTGTGTTCCTCCTTGCGGCAAACACTGATTCCCCATGCTAACACCACCAGCAAGACTAATTCCTTTTATTTCAGTGAAAATAAACTACAGTTCAAGGATGCAGTCCAATGTGAAGTATCTTAGAATTCATGTGTTACAAGTATTTACCTGACAGAGGCCTGTGCAAAACTTTGCACAGGTGCATCTCACCGAATATCACAAGACAGTTGTTAAACACCTCTCAGCTCTTGTCTCTGCAGCTCACACGTGCTTGGGAAGCAATCCTGAAAATACGTTGTTACAGAAAGGGCAAATTCTCAAAGTCAGACGTGAAAACTTCAATCTGTAACATGAATATATTTATATATTTAAAATGTTTTCAGCATTGTATTTTCTAGCATTGCTGAATTTATGTCACAGCTATATTTTCCCCTGTCAATGCATTTCTAGAAGTCCTTGGTAGAATAAAAACCCATTTCTATTCAGTTTGGTTAGTTATATCCTTTGGATATAGTGGTAATGAAACAGTGTAACAGACTGTTACTGAGTATGGAATGATTCTTATCCCTGAAGTCTGTAATAAGAACCATAAAAATGCATTGACTGCAAGTGTGAGAACTGATCCTCTTTTCCCGACCTGTTCCTCCCGTCCCAAACTCACACATATATATGGGGGTGTTTGGAGACAGGCAGTGTATGCATAAGTGTAAACACAGATTAAGTGTAAATACAGATTTTAACTGTAGCTATGTTCACAGAAAGAAGTACCCAGCTGTTGCAATTTAGCTGCCTTCATGAGGATGTCACTTTGTAGCCCTAGTATGTGAGTACCTCATACATAATGGGACCTTAATTGGCAGATTTCTGTAGACGATCCTACACATGATAAATTCTTGGCCAGGTTGACACATATGCTCACAGGCTCCAGTGAATCGGCACAGAGAATGCCAACACATATGTACTTGTCTTTCGGATCTAAGGTGAAAAAAGAAGGGTTGTAATTGACTTAGAGCAACATGTCAGATTAAAGAAGTCCTCCTCAAATCAATGCCAAAGACCCTTGAAAACTAACTTGAAATCTACACATGGTATCAAAGGCTGGTGAGCCCAAAAGCTTTTATGCTTTTTACAATAATATAAGCTCATCTTATAAAACGTAGCTTCTCTTCCTAGAAAGCCCATCTGGTTTCTACTTTTAGACTATCTTGACTCATATAATCCTACTATTACTAATTTATGTGAACTGTTCTAGCTGAATGAACTTAAAACATATTCTAAAATTAAAAAAAAAAAGTAAATAAATGCTGGCCTTCCTGCAACCACACATTTCAAAGTATCAGATTATGCATCTAGTTTCTCATTCACCTTTTATCCACAACTCTCCCATTTTCTGCCCTGAGTTTTACCAGCAATGTTATTGATCTAAAAAATATAAAAGAATGACATCGTATGTCTCAACAGAACAGCAACAGGATCCAGTTCCTGAAAAACATGTGGGACAAGCCCTTGTACACTGAGCATAGAAAAGTTAATTTATAACCAAGATCTTGCTGAAATAAAGAGTTATTGCTCACCTTTAGCTTTAATCCTGGCAGGCATATTTATAGAGGTCTTGTTTGTAGGCTCCATATGAGGATAACGTCTCATAAATGTAACTGGGTGGAGAAGAAAAGTTTTAAAGATGGACATTCATTGTTATGCAACCTTAGCACTGTGATTATTTTGTTTCTTATTAATCAATCAATTAAAACTGGAAAATAGATCAGTTTTACGGTTAGATCCCATGAGAACACTAAAGAGAATCATTAAAAGCATTGTGCTTGTAGTGGATAAATCTGTAGTGGCATTTTCATTCTTACTATACAGGGAAGGGAAGGGAAGGGAAGGGAAGGGAAGGGAAGGCCATCTCTTTTACTACATTATTAAAAATTCCTGTGAACTGAATGTCCTGATGACTGAAGTCCTTTTGTTAAAGCCTAATAAAAGGAGTATGAAACTTAGAGACACGAGATCTGGACTAATATCCTGGCTGCATTTAGATCTACAGAAATACCTCAATTACCTTTCAGGGAACATGAAGTCAATCTTCTGTTCCAGACTAGTATGATATTGAGAAGTTATTTTTCCTCATGAATATTTTAGTCATCAGCTAAAAGGAGGAAAATGATGATGATATTTAACCCTATCAAATGGTTTGAAATACCCTGAAAAAAGTGAATTAACTTTGAAGTTGGGTCTAATTTCAATTTCTAATTCTAATTTCTAACTTTTTTCTATGATTTTGAGAAACAGAGATATTAAATTGAATGAGTATGGAGCCTTGGTGTTTCTCTGCACAACAGGTAAATTCTCTGCATGCTTCAGCATCTCCAAACTGAACTGGCACTGGAAGTAAAAGATCTCTAAGTGATCTGTAAGCAAATGTGAGAAAACATTTAGATTTCATACCCATTCAGTCCTTGGCTCCTGGATTGGATTATAAAATATTGCAGCAATATTTGCTGAAGGAGGAGCTTACTGTAACTCCTGAAACATAAACCCATATGTAAAGAATTTTCTGGCATCCTTTCTTTAACAGCAAATGAGTGGGAAAAGGCATGGGAACAAGTGCTTAGCAGTGTTCTTTGATTGCTGTCCAGATGTTTGGAGAGATCTGATTTTTCGGTCTGCCAGGTAGGTCTGCCCTGCTTAAAATGCACTGTAGAAGCCTTGAAATAATTTCCATTGAGTATCCACAAAAGCTCAGCAATCTGCAGAAGAGCTTCAGAACTGTGGTTCTGGTGGATTGGTACCCTGCAGATACCAGCACCATCAAGCCACACTGGAAGCATTCACTTAGAATCCTGTATCAGTTGGAATTCAACTTCTGTTGACTTAAAGGTAAATTAAAACATAACATTGGTGACTAGCAAGAGAAATAAAAATGAAATTACTCCCCCTATTACTTTACACAGCTTCTGTTCTTTATGGAATGACAATCAATCCAGTGGTTTAATCTTACAAAGGTTTTATACATGCTCAGTTCCCATTGGAGTATTGGTGTGAGCTGTTTAGCCAAATTTCTCCAGATTACACTTTTGAAAATCTAAGCATTTACTTTTCTACCAAACTTGTGGACAAATCAAACACGCATGCATAGTAATGTCTTTCATAAATATTATAGATTTACATCAAAGTTAACAGTTCATAACAAATAAACTGAATTTCCTTTATTTTTCATTGGACATAATGTTGCCCTTCAAATAACTGACTAAAGAATTTTCTGGATTTAGAGTCACTGAAATGATTGCTGACAGGGACCTCTGCAAGTCCTTTTGTCCAACACTGGATTATTGCCAGCACTACATTGAACCAGACAGTATTTGTCCAGCTGTTTCTTGGAAAACTCCATGGATGACATGTTCCAGTGCTGCACTGCATTGCTGATGAGAAACTTTCTCCTGGTTGCCAATCTGATCTCACTGCTAAATTTTTAAATAATTCACTGCAACTAGTTGAGACAGGATCTTTAAGCTGTGGTAAGTTAGACAAGCCATGTGATACAATTTCTGTTACCTAATGAGATGAATATGCAAGTACTTCCTGACCTTTTCAATCTACCTTATCTGTGATTGAAAACTGACTTTGTGTGAAGCTTTATTGCCCCTACAACCTGCCTAAATAAATTTTCATTGCAATTGGCTACTTTTTTTACTAGTCTCAGGTACAGCATAATATGAGAAAAGAAGTTCAATGGAAAATACTCTTTTTGAGGCAGGTTTTTAAGCAAGACTGATGTTCAGTCTTGGATCAAAACACTTCTGTATACTAACCCATTCTCTCTTTGCCCATTGAAAGGATATAGCAGCTTACAAGTCTGTCAGTGTGGCAGCATATCCAACAGTAAAAAAATTGCTTTTTAATTACAAAGTTAATCTAGTGAGTTATTTGTTATAGTGAGTTATTAAGGAAAAAAAATCCATTGCCACCATCCTTGCTACCATCACTATCACCCTAGTGGAAAGAGTGAAGACATAAATTGATAACACAATCCACTGCAATAGCTAAAAGCCAAAATGCTCTCTGTTATTCACGAGTATTTACATGCAATTAAATAGAATCATCTTCTTAATTTATAAACAATAAAATCTAAAATTACACACTTACGGTTCAACAGGATAAAGTTATATCCTCTTGGGAAAAGATCAAGATTTCAACTGCTCATAATGGAAAATGAGAATGACCTGATGTCTACATAAAGCATTTAATTAGGGCCATTTGGTACTTTATATTTAACAGACCAACTCAGAGGCTTCCAGTCATAAGAGTAGCAAGACAGGAAATTCAGTAGTCCTTTACCCTTTTAGAAAACTTTTGTAACACTCCTTCAAAGAACCAATGAGATTCAGCCTGTCATATTCCCACACATAAATGATTCACACTGTACAGCTAGAAGGTTCTCAGAGGTTCACTGAACCACAAAATCACTGATGTTTTGAAGTGAGAAGTGGCCACTGCCATCTGGAACATTGGATTCCAGTCACTCAATTCCAGTCACCTTTGCATGTAAACATAAAAACCAAATAGACAACATAAGAAATGTAAAGGCCATTATCTACATCAAAAGATCTTCATGCTCCACACTGCTCTCACTGAGAGTTGGTAGTCGGTGCTGCAATGTAGCAGTGATGAAAGAACTGATCATCAAATACAAAGGGCTGTATACTGGAAGTCCAAGTTATTCAATGAAAAGCAAATGTAAAATTTACACAATTAATGATGAATTTATGCAGGTTACATCTTCTCAAGCTTTACTGACAACTGGCTGATACTGGCCTCATGAGATTATCTTGGCAGAAATTACTAATCTCTGTCTGTTTATTCAGATTTTACCACAAGCTCTCAGCTGACATAAAAACCTTGATAAAAAAGGAGGGTGTGTTCCTATAATACTCCATTCCCATTTGATTTAACTGCTCTGATGTTTACCCTGTTTCTTCATTAAAATTTAATTAAACTTACTCCACATACAGATATGCTAATACACTTCTTTTTCTCACCACAGTTTAAACAGAAGTAAAATATAAATGTAAAACATAAGCAAAACTTAACCACCTGTTGAAGTACTTAGGCTTTAAAAACATTTCATTGAAGCATTTTGTATAATAAATTGATGAGTGCAATTATGTGCATCCAAAATAGACATGATAGGACCCATTATTCAATGATTTCCTGATCTTTCATCTTGCTTATGGTTATTTAGCTCCACTTCACTTCTACCAGCAGTTGTTACATACCTAGGATCTGACAGGGACTTCAAACACACCCTGTGTCCTATTCTATCCAACACAAGGATGGGATAATTTCCCCAAAGAAGCAGCAAACCTCTGATATAACTTTTTTTTTGCAATTCTGTTTTCACTGTCCTGTCTTGAAAGTACAAGACTTTAAAAAGTCTTGTCTGACTCATTGCTACTGGCCTCTAGCAGAACTAATGCCAATTTCTAGGAAGATTAGATGAGTTTCTTTTCTGCTCTACCATTTGCATCTTGACAAGACAACCACAGTTTTTGCAAAAATAATCTGAGTTTTTTCTACAGCACCTCTAGATGTTATTGCTTGCATGGAAGACTCTAGTTCACATTCAACTATATTATATAGTTACAATCATGTAATCAAATTCTCACTCAAATAAATTTCCTTGTCCTATTCAAGAAATGCTCTTCTCACTTTAACCTCTGAGCATGATTAAACAAATACCTTTCTTCCTTTGGCCTGATGCTGGATCTTACGCACAGTGGAATTTACAGTGGAAATAGGATAGAAGTAGTGTCCTTACAGATACATCTGGCTGATACAGGAGGGTGATATGGTTTCCTGAGAAGAAACATTCTCAAAGAAACATATTGCACAGTCAGTAAATGTGTTCAGACAGAAAGAGGACAGGTATACCTGGATTATTCCTTTTGGCATACTGTAGAAATTTTAAATTTAAGATGCCATATGATGCAATTCAGTGCATTTTATCACTTAAGAGCCATAGAATTGCTTTATAAGCACAGATAATAACTAAGCACATGGCAAGCAGGTGCAATTCCCTTCCCAGCAAGTTGGAGTTGTGATAATATACTCTGACAGAGCTGTTTCATAAGTGCCAGTACCACCTCACCTCCTTTCCATAACCCTCTCCTAATGTGGCACACCCTTGTTAGACGGGAAATGTCACGTTGAGTTCAGTCATTCCTTGCTTTCTCCAAGTAATTATTTCAATCATGGTGTGACACAGTTAACATACATTAAGATTTTGCCTTTTCTACACTGAAATACATGGTGGTGAGGAAAAGAAAAAGAGCCCCGGGGCACCCGATAGCAAGTTGCCTGGCACATTCTGGGAGTGGCTCTGCAGTGACTTGAGTGAATGCACCGATAATGCTCTGGCTCTGGGTGAAGTAGATGTCTAGGACATAACGTTAACTTTTAACTACTCCTTTCCATACTCTAGTGCTCTGCTTTGTGCGAGCAGGGAATCTGAGGGGCCCACCTGCTCCTCTCTTCTCTAAAGCGGAGTCATTCCCTCATTTGGTTCGGTTATCCTGGGAGTGACTCATGGGAATGGGCAAACCAGAGGGGCACTTTTGCCTGACAGTGTCATGAATCCGTGGCTTCAGGGCACATGAAGCTTTTCTAGGGCCAGTTCCTGCTGAACACCTGCAGCCTCACTGAGGGCAGTCAGGCTGGCTGTCACTGTCACACACGAGTCACGATGGGCAGTATTTTACACTTTTATATAGACATTAGATGTAAGGCTGTGAGATCAGGTCTTCTTGTCTCTTCAAAACTCTGGATAACATTCTATCTATGCAGGAATCCCTGTCAGAGGAGGTATAAAACATCAAGGTTTTGATAAATTAATGTGTAAATTTCTTCTTTTCTCACTGCACATCTTGCAAAAATGACTTAAAAAAAACTTTTTATATTTTGCACTGTGATCAAAAGCGCAAGATTTATCTATCCAAACCTTGTGAATCTGTTTGGTTTGGGGGAACAAGGTAGAGCCCACCACCTTCAATCAAAGATTGGCTGCTTTAATCAAGGAGATGTGAACAGCTTGCATTCTCAACTTTTGATTTCCAGAAAGCCTGTTTGTTTTACTTAAGGCTAGCAGTCCCTGTTGCCAAGGAATTGCTAGGGAGCTAAGCCACACCTTTATGAACACACTTAGCACTTCCTGCTCTGTGCAGCCTTAAAAGCAGTCTCCTCTACCCCAGAGAAATAATTGGAGGTTAAAAAACCATAAACAGCTACGTCTTAAGATCTTGCCTGGCTGGCAAAGCCACCTGTCTTTGTGCTCTTGCTAAAAAGTTCACACGAGGTCTGGGGGAAGTGTTTACCATGAGATATACTTTTCAGAAGAATTCGATGTTTGTGATGGTGATGATATGTTTTTTGCCCTTTCATCTGTTTGAATCCAGAGCTTCCATTGGTGCCTGCTTTGTGACTAGAAGAAAATGAATTGGTGGGTTCCTCTGAAATCCCTCTGGGCTGGTACAGGTGCTGTAGGCTGACTGGTAGCTCCAGCACACAGGGTAAGGGTTCATTATTCGTAATATATGTAAGCAACCCTCTCAGCGCTCCGAGGCAGCATCATGGTATAATTGCTAGATCACTTGCATCCTCCTTTTTCTGCTTCATCTGTAATTTAAATTATTATATAAAAGGATTTGTCAGTCCTGTTGATGCTCAGTATTTACATCAATCTCAGGAAGTTGTTTGCTGTTTGTTTGGAGTTTTTACCAGAGTTTACTTAAAGAAACAACTTTTAAACACACATTCAGTACTATAAAACAAATCCAAGCACAGAACTCATCGCTGAAACTTACTCTAAAAATGCCTAAAGCACACCAAATATTCATATCAGAAACCTTCCTACTGATGAATCAGCCCCACAGTTTCACAGATTTCCCCCTTTATCCTTCCCTCTGATGCAGAATATAAAACTACCTTCTGTTTTATTGTCACTGCATACTGCAAATGGGACTTGGGGTTACCACTAAACATTTCTTAGAGTTTTTGTGACATGTTACAAATGACAGCAGCTTCTAAGACTTGGGTGGATAGCAGGGATGATTAATAAGATATGGTTACTGGCACAGCAGTGAGGTGGAGTAGGTGTGAGTAATTGTATTCTGTGGGATCTTAATGAGAACCCTCTGGTTCATGGGCATGAAAGTATTTTGTGTTCCTAGCATTTATAAGAAAGGACAGAAAATCAACAGCATTTTAGTGCAAATTTCCTTCAGGATTTCTATACAGACGAAAATACAGCCAACAACAGAAAACTAGAAATTTGGAATCAGTTACTTCATTGCCACTTTTGTTTTTCTGAGAATGAAATCTGCAGTGCACATTAGAATGCTGTAGACTCAAATGCAATGGGAAATGATTCTCACTTACAGACTTAAAACCTGTTGCACAGGCCTAAAAGCACTACAGGGGATAAACAATGCATTTGAGGATGCAGCTTCATTGCTTCAAAGGGACACCATTCTCCACAATAGTCACAATATATTACTGGGGGCAGAGAAGGAGGTTGTGAGCATACACATGATGAAACAAAACTAGTGGGTGTAAAACAACAGCCAGTTTCATTTATTTGCACAGTTTATCTGTAGTAGCAACCAAAGCCCCGGCAGGCAAACAGCCCGGGCAACTGGTGTGGAGGAATGGACTCCACAGCTCTGCAAGGATTTCACGTGAAGCAATACCCTCTTGCTGGGATTAGTTGCCTTACTCAAGATCAGGCTCAAAGGGATTTACAAAACCACTATATACCCTTATTCAGAGTCATACAGTAACTTCTCCATTGTTGTGTGGACAATATGCTGCATAAGAGAGACTTCTTTTTTTCTCTTATGTAGAAGAGAAAACACCCCTTCCTTAGAAAAATCATAGGGGACTGGTAATATGGGGATTAAGCAGGCGGGATTACACAGTCTCAGCTGAAAAAAAATAGTGTATGACAACTGACAAAAAGTGTTCAGTCGCTTTCAGGAAAATGGATTATTAAGCCAACAGTTCTGCAAGTCAGGCCCACAGTTCCTGGTTCTTGGGCAACAAATACTAATTGTCAAATGCTGCTATTTAATATAAAAGGTGCTCTCTTCAGTCTTCATTTGCCTTTCTACAATACAATCAAGGCTAGATGATAAAAAGCATTTGTCACATTTCAACAGGCAACTTGGTTTGGCATTGGGCATGATGGTTTGTACAATGGTTTAGGAATACTGAGGGAAAGGATGTGCATTGGAATGCTCTTAAACTCATAAAACCACAGTCGCTACCTTTATATGAAACAAGAAAATGTATGTATCAAGAACAATTAGTATGGGGATGAAACCCTAAGGAGTTTATTTGATCTCCTGTCCTTGAGTGAGACAAAAGACAGTAATTTCAAGAGCACTGTTTATACATGAAGGAAAATCAGAGCTCAGGGATCTATTTGTTTAATTTCTTTAGCCCTTCAGAGAATAAAGACACATACTGTTTGAATTGCTTCAATTACTTCATCATCAAATTTCAAAGAATCAAAATACAAAAGTTCAGTTTCTTAATCTATTTCCTCGATAAAAATACATCTTTCAAACAAGGCAACATGAACATTTGGATAGCAAGCTCATCAAAACACATGATCTCACATTACAGACAAATACGGATGTATATCTACATGCACAGATACGTAACTCCTTTGTTACATATTCATTTCCATTTCTCACCTTTCTGTTCCCTCTGAGTTTTCAAGTTTGGACCAGAGGCACATACTTGATCTGTTCTCGTTTAGCATTTCTGACTTTTATCTTCTTCTAGTTCATATTTTTCTGTCCTTTCTCTCAAGCACCTGAAAATGCAGAACATTAGCTGAGTATACAGCAATGCAGAATAATCAAATGTCTGTAGAGATCACAGGTTTCCCACAACAGTATTACAAGTATAAATTGAATACATATTTCACACATCATTCACAACATAGTTATTACTGTCTCCCCCTGCTCCCCAGTGAAAGGAAGCAGCACTTCAAACAAAAACTACCTTAGTAGTGTGAAATTCACATCTGCTGTAAGGCCACTATGCACTTAATTTCACATTTGATTTGAGTGTGACTCTATCACTTTCCTACCAGCAGCATAGATGACCTTTTTTAGGAATGACTGCATAGGAGAAACATGCTCCTTTCACATAAGTGATTCTTTATGATACCTTTCCTCCACCCCTCCCAGCAGTGCCTTCATGTTTAAGCAGCTTCACTCTGAAGTTACTATAGCTGTGCAACTGTTTCTTACTGTGTAGCCCTTAATAATTGCTTTCCATTTGGATAATGCTGTTGTCATATACTCTGCATAAGGCTACACCTTAAACACCTAATAAAATGAAGCTCATGTCAGAACAGCAAGGATTACTTCTGAACTGCTTGACTCAACGCAATTTTTTCATACGTTGGTTATGAATAACAAGTTCTGCATAGGAGGGGTGTATCAGCTCTTCTCTTTTTCTCCTCATTACTCCTTGCTCTGTGTACACACATGCCAACATATGGCCACAGCTGCAGTCCATGTGCCTCAGTTTGATATCCTCGATATAACAAAAGGCATGACTGGCAGAAGTCTCTCTGAGGATTCAGAAATTCAGGATATTTGTTCCCATTTGAAAATAGTATGAAATTATATTTTAGCCGTAATTCAGAAGACATCTTCTCAACAGCGCCTTTGAAAAGAGATGAGGATATGCTACCACTGATAAAGAACACACAAACCAATTCTGTGTATATCAAGTCAACTCCAGCATCAGGCTTTAGTCTGAAGCTGGATCATGACTGAATTTTTCCTAAGGAATGCAAAGATTCCAAATGTGATGTAAACTGCATTCCTGCAAAAGATTTCTCAGCATTTGTCCAGTTTCTCAAGAAGTTTCAGTGGGACATGACAGGTATCAGATGTGAGGGCAGCATTCAGCACAGAGCTAACTTGTTGCATTCAAGTTCAACAATGCTTCCTGTTAACCAGACTCAATAGAAGTCAGCAAACAAAAGACTCCCCCGGGCCTTGTAAAAATTAATTTACTAGTCCCGAGTAGAACATGGGTGAATTCCTATTGAAAGTTAAAGGAAAAGGTTTATTGTCATTACTTTTTATATCGATTAGCCATGTTGCACTTCCTTTTGTCTGGATCCATTCTGAATAAAGAATGCCTTGCTAGTGTCATAATAAATATACCCTATTCCTTTGCAATATTAAATGCATTTTATTCCACCACAGAAAGCTATGCAGTGATCACAGGTTTTAAGGACATTTGTTATATTTGCCTTCATTTTCATTTTGAACATTCCAAAACCGTGTCCTTTGCCCACTGCTAAAGGGTAGAATTATATTAATGGAACATACCTGTCATTTAATCTCTGGAAGGCCACACACTGGCTTAGGTATGCAGTCAAATATGCTCTAGAAAGCTGCATTTCTGTTCAGCCATGTAACTATGAACCTCTTACATGAGCTGCTCTACAAGATGGGAGTGACACAGTCTCCCACAGCAGTGCTCTGCAGTTACTGCCTCACCTTCAAATCAAATGGTGGTATCAACTGAACCAACGTCTCATACTGAATTTTCTCTTCTGTACTCATTCAAAAAATAATCCTAATTTGTATGTTGTTCAAGAAATAGTAGAAGAAACATTAACTTGACTACTTTTACGGTTGGACCACTGATCCAACACCATTCAGACTTGCAAAGTCAATCTTATATGATGAATTTCATGTGAAGAAATTCTAGCTCTTGTTTGTTTTACAAAGTACTATAAAAGAAACCTCTGCTCACAGTTGCACAACATCTTTTGCCTCCTCTTTCTCTTTGCTTCCTTCAACTTAATTCTCATAATTCTCCTTAATGTCTTGGGAAGATGACAGTCAAATTTTACCCAATGATTAGACTTTTCCCTTTCCCTCCAGATTTGTGTGTTCTCTGGGCCAATTTGAATTTTTTACCCTGGAGAGGAATATCAAAACAAGTAGATGTATCTAAAACGTACAGTAGGCATGTTCAAACAGTAGTAGGTCTCACACTTCTTTTGCACTACAAAGAAAACCACAGGATAATAAACTCATCCAATTTTAAGTATAAAATATGTATGTTTATATACATATAATAATGACATGTGGGAATCTGATACAAGACTTTCATAATATAGAGGTGATAGACCAAGCCTCGAAGAGCCCTTGGATATTCTTTCCCTTTCCCTTTTTAAACAGGCATTTTTCTTTATAGCCCACCCAGACTAGGTCACCATTGAAAACGTTCTTGGCCAGTGACTGCATGATAAACCCAAGGCAAGAGGACAAACATACTCCACCACCACTGTACAGTTCTTCTCAATGAAGCAGGTGGAACAAAAGAATATTTTAATTTGTTAGGAAAGAAAAAAATCAGAGTATTTTACTTGAAGTATAGTTAAAAAAAAACCAAAACATTCAGCAGTAGCAGTATCTGTTAATAAAAACACTACATCCTGTATGTTAAATGGTAAATGTCCATTTATTTGTTCAGTGTAGCTTCCATCATTATTACATTAACCCTCACAGCTGAGTAATAGAGCACCCTCTGCTTGAATATTTTCTATTATGTAGATCATGTAGTCAAGCTATGATCCAGAAGGAAAACACAATCCAGCTCTGATGTGGCCTACAGCTAACAGTTTTTCGTATTTTGTGTGACTTGTAACTAGCTAACACAGAAGTATGTTTGAATAGCTGGCCTGACAAAGACCTATTCAACCTCGGAGTAAGGAAAACATTTCCAGACCCAGTATGGATCAACAGGTTATGTGTGACAACATATTCAACAGTCTCAGCAGCATTGCCGAGAGAATGCTGGACTAGAGTTTATGAAACTGCTAAATTCATAGTGAACTGATGCACTGCTCTGCCACTTTTCCCCTTAGTGGGCCCTATAAGATGACTGCAAAACTGGCTGAGGGTGTTTAAGTCTCTTTGTGTTTTGTTTCATTGAATCGTAGAACCAAGAGAAATTTCTAAATCTTTAATATTGAGATGATATCTAAGTCTAAAACTTTAATGATTTGAATGGTAAACGGACAACAGGCTCACATGACCACCTGCAAATTTGAGTTGAATTCTGAACTCTGTTCAGAAAAATCTGAAATTTGACACATGCCTTTTCAGGTAAAGCTTCTGAACACAACTTTTGAAGTTAAATACTACAGTTAAGCTTGTTTAACAGCTTGGCATTGCCAGGAGTGGGAAGCCCTTGTTGTTTCCCCACACTTCTTTTTCCCAGCTTCATGTATCCCGCCTCTTTGTACCTGCTGTAGTTGTGGTCAGAATCTGGCTGAGCCAAAACCACTTGTTAATTCACCAGTAAAACCCCTTTTAATCACCAACCAGGCTGACTTAGTTCTGTTACTGCCAGAGCCTACATAAACAGAGGGGCCACAGTCAGGAGGGAGAAAAAGAGTCTCCTTTTAGCCAACCATAAGACTGGCCAAAGCCATGGTGCAGCCTCCCTCTCATTACTTACACAACGTAAAAAGCTGATTTTGTGTAACGAGGAGTTTAGAACTCATTTTGGCAAGTAAAATTTTTTAGGAGTTTTCAGAAGTCTTGACTCCCTAACTATTCTTTAGATGAACTAAGTCGCAGTTTCACAGGTTTTTTCTTTTTGACAGCTGGCTGGGGCCAGAAATGCCATTTTAACTATAAGCTGCTTTCACAAGCACTGCTGTGAAGAGGAACCATCATGATATCATGCACTTACAGGGTCCTTCAAACAAATACTTTAGTGTGACAGTAATGTAATCACAGACTTCCTTAAGGAAATTCCTTGACTAATGTGCTGGGGCATACATTCTAGTCAGTTTAGTACAAACCATATTGATCTAAAGACAGAACAGTAATGTACTTCAGATACACATACAGAAGGAGACAAAGCAATGAAGTGACAATGAACAGTAAGCAGCCAAATTCTTCATTATTTAATGGGTCATGCACTCATAGCTACTTAGTAGTATTTTGAAATACCACAGCAACTACTTCAGCCCCTGGGTCTTTCAAATTTGGAATTTTACATTTTCAAATCTTTCGAGAGTGACAGCTAGAGCACAGAAGAAGGAAAAAGCTGAGGAAAAAGAATAGTACAGCACTATCCTTAAACTTTTTATACCATCCCTACCTGAGACAGAAATTGATCTTGAACAAGAATATCAGTGTTTGTTTCCCAGAATATCACAAAAAAATGGATGGTATGACAGACAGATCTTTCCAATGTATTGGATGCACAACCATATGTATTTTGAGTGTTCCTTTCAGATAGTTCTGAACATGCATCTATAGCACTGTGAACAGACAAACCCTTTTAAACAGTTCCTTTTTTTAAGTGTAACTTTAGTCAGCTACGAAGTGGTTCAGGTTTTCAAGAAAAGACTTCCATCTGATGGCTGGAATAGTAATTTTATAAATATCCTCTCCCCATTTGTTAACCAGCTTTGCTCATGAATAAATACCATGCAGCATTTTTCCTCCCCATCCCCACCTTTTAAGAACAAAAGCAGCCTCAGGCCATCGAGTCTTCCCCATCACCTCTTAATCTCTGAGAAACAGCTTCTTTCTCAATTGTTGTTGCTCAACTAATGCAACATTTAACACCCCAGATGAATCAGCACTGAGCTACAAGTAACCTTCCGACTACTGATCCTTCAGCTCCACAATACTAAATTTACTGATGAAAGTGTCTGGACTTGGTGAGCTCCATTTTGGGAGGTCATTCTAGAGCCCACATTTGCCTATGATACTTTCTTACTTCTTGTTCCTTTGAATCTGTCTCTAGATTCCAGTACATGCAGTTCATTTCTGTGATGTGGTGCATTCTGATTATCAGAACTCATGTCATCGACGTAGTTTTTGTTGTTATCTGAGCAGATCCTAGATGATGTTTGAAGTTTAGGGGTTCAGGGTTTAGTACAATACTTACAGAAATTCCCTGTATGACCTTACCAAAGATCAAAAGGAAGCATTGTGTTGGTCGAGGTATTGAAGAGACAGCAGTTCCAGTTAGCAGGAAGTTTCTCATCTGAACTAAACAAGAAACTCAAGTGGATGTTGGAAACAAGAGAACAGATTTGTTACAAAATCTTTCCTCAACAACATGAATATGTATTTATATGTACACACATACTAACAATGAAAATTATGCACGTATGTATGCACACACACTTTTTTCCCCCAGCAATTATTTGTTAGGGTGGACAAGGATGAAATCCCTTGATATTTTTATTGGAGTTCTAACTTGTTCCTGTGTGCAAATTTTCTTTCTTTCCACCCCTCAGTTTCCTCAAGCATAATGGCCTATGTGTAATAGAAACAGCATCAGTCAGCAAGATCTTGTCTTCAAGCGTTAACAATTTCAACCAGCAAATAAAATGACCCAGAAATCAGAAAATGTGTGTTGGGTTATTTGTTTGTTTGTTTTTAAATTTCTATTCTTGTATTTCGCCACTATCCCATCCAAGAAGAACATACTGTCTTTTAGGCAAGTGCTCTGCGAATGTTTTCCTTCAGTCGTACACGTGATCTCATCCATTCTCCTCAAGAGGCGAAGGTGGGCTGTGTTTATTGAGCAGCCTCTAGTGGTTCCCCAAGGAGCCACCCACGGCTGTAACTCTGTGTGCTGCAGAGGCAGCAGGTATCTGCTCCCACCTTGCACAGAGAGTAGCTCAGAGAAATGCTCTGAAAATGTCATCTTGCCTAGAACATTGAGAAAACTGTTGGGCCTTTCTTTAGCCATCTCTGGTTTAACAGAGAAATTCTTCTAGCAATGAAAAATCTTTATTTAAAAACCAATAATTGGAATAAAACTTCCTATTACTGAGAGATTCCTGCTTAGGCTAATAACACCTTCTTCATTCCTAAAAGAGGTGGTTCTTGGGCAGCAGCAGCCAGCCTGCAGCTCCAGGGTTTGGTTCAGTGAGAGGTTGTGGTAGATGGGAGAGGACGTGGATGGCAGGGGATGGGAGGGATGGAGCTACCACTGAGCTGAGAGTTCATCCTGCTCATCCTAAATTGCTGTGGAACTGCCCCCGGCCCAGCAGAGCCCAGGCTACCTGAGAGACCTGGACGTGACCCTGGGGAAATAATCATCTGGGGTAGATGGGGATCTTAATTAGTGTCTTACAAAAACCAGTCATACACTTTATACAGCACAGTTAATAGAATATAAAAAATGTCCAGCATATGAAAGACTGAATATATATTAATCATGAAAATATTAATTATAAAATTAACTACAAATTATTTAAAATTGTTTCCATTGTTTATAATTATAAAATTAATTATAAAGGCTTTGTAATTTTTGCCACTGTTTATGTTTAAATACATAAACTTGGTGTTCTAATATTCTGTTAGCTTGAAAACTTAGTGTAAAGAACTTCAAGCTTACACAGAAATTTTGGGCTCTGAAATTTACAAAACCTTATCTAACTATTTTGTGACGATAGACTGATATTAATGAATTTTTTCCAACTTTTAGTACCAGGTTTTTCCACTAAATATCAAGAAAGGAAGATTCAGCAGCATATTTATTAGTTCACACGTAAAAACTAGTGACCATCATAGCAAAAAAGAGCTATATTTAAAGTATCTGCTTAATAATTCCTCTGACAACCTGAAACTTTAAACTCCAAAAAGCTCCAACCATTTTTTTCAGCCTGGGTAAGATTCTGAGAAAAGATTTTTCAGCTGATTCTCTGCATTTGCATCCTAAAACTACTGTTGAAGCTCTTCCCAGCAGTAATTAATTACTCAGTGCAACAGGCATGTTTTCACTACAGCCTGAGATCCACCAACCCTGCCCCGAGGGGAGCACAGCTGCCCCACCTGTCAGCATGCAAATATGTTTGGTATGCCCAGTCACATTCACGGCAAAGCCTGCGATCCCACTAACAGAAAGATTAAGGTTTCCTATTACTTTGAGGCACATTTTCGGGAGATCAAAACAATGGACTAAAGGGATACTCTGAAACTAGGAAACCAAATTTGCAAGATTTTACACTTCTACCAAAGATACTTTGAATCCCTAAAAAAAAAAGTCATCTTTTTGAGTTTCTGAAACTCAGTACAGCCTGGGGTTTGATTTTTTTTTTTTTTCAAAATGCAAAATTGCTTTTGGTTGACAAAAACTTCATGATTTTAGATCATCTAATAACGTTCTGAAATAATATCTCATAAATCCAGGATCATGAAATAATTTCAGAAGTCTTAGTTGTGCTAAGTTAAAGAATATTTCTGTAGTCATTGTTTTGTTCTTATTTCTTGGTATCCCAGGCTGGTAGTCTGGGATATCCTCACAAGGCAGGAAGTGCTAGGAAAGTTTGTCATCCAAGATCTGAGAAACAAAATGATTAAATATCTGAACTCTCAAGAAATTGTGGGAGGCAAATGGGATAATGGAACAAAAATCTCTTCAATAGTCTTCTCTACAGAGTGGTGGTGTCAAGGTTTTGCATCCTTCTAATTTGGGCAACACAAGAGTTCACCCTCCAGAACTTTGTGGTTTGGAACAAAAAACACCAGATATGCTTGTGTCCTTTGTTTATTTGGCAATGCTAACATTCCCCTTTTTTCTTTCTTTCTCATTGCCATTTATCCCCAGTCAAACCACATGTCATCTCCATTCTTCTTCCTTTCTTCCCCATAAAGATGAGGGGGAGCGTGGGTAAGATAACATGTGCTGTGACTGCAAGCATTAGTGCTGTTCTTGAGGTAATACAGGAATCTGCCTCCCAGCCACCAAAGCTTGGTTAGGGCATACATGGAGCCTTCACTATGAAAATGCAACTTATTATACATATTTTGTATCCTACCCTGAAGACCTACATAAGAAAGTGCTTTTCAGTGGTGTAAAATTGCATTCTTAGAGGCTGTCTACAGAGGAAATAAATTATAATGTGTAGCCTGTGTAGCCTGTAGTCCAGGCTGGATTTAACTTCCACATCCTTTAAGCTTCATCTCTCTGCTGATGCTGGAAATCAAAGGGCCAGTTCAGACAGATGTTTTTTCATCAAGAAAACTAAGTGTGAGTAATATCTATGAAAAATTTTTAGTGACACACTGGATTGTAATCACCTTCATAGTTTAAAGCTGATTCCAGTTAGAGAAACTTCCTCACTACCAATGATTTGTTCTTATACTTCCTGCCCTTCAAACTGGTGGACTGTTATTTGTGATGATGATAAAGCACTTGCTTAAACTTCTGAATGGAATAGATACAATTTTAGAGGCCAGTCAAAAGAAATAACCTGTAGAACTACACCTGAAAATGTGTGTGGTCTATTTGCAAATACACCAAGAAGAAAATAGAAGATATCTGTAAGAAAATCATGCAAGTAGTGTTCCAGTTCTGCTTCTTTTTCTATAGTTGCCTGATTGATCATCTCGATACCAATTTATCAGTTACATTTATGACTTAACACTCCTGAAATATCTGCTGCTCTCTAGTGGCTTCCACAGAAACAATAAAGCACATTTCTACACTCAAAAACTGTGCAAAACTATAATCTATGTTTCAAACACTTGAAGGAAGGGATTGTCTTGCTATTGCATTTTCTGTGGCAAAGTCTGTCTAAGGAGTCTCCCCTTTTGGGCTTTGATACAGTAGTTCACACAAGTGCTTGTGGGGCTGCATAATGAAATATGCCAAGTAACTGATCAGTGTTAAAAATCACCCTTTTGCTTAAGATATTAAGGGTTAAGCTAACCCTAAGAGAAAGGGCTATTTAAAAAATGGATGATTTTTCCCTGATCTGCTGAACGGATGCACTATCACTACCAAGGACAAGGATAGGGATACAAAGTGAGCAAACTTTGTAGACTGTTTTTGTCACTGAGAGAAAAAACTGCATCCATGGTGCAAACTCCTGATTTCTTAAACATTTCTGTGGAGTGGCTGTGCACAATCAGCTCTTGCTTTGACAGCAACCAGAACACTATCAAAATGAACCAGAATGGTACAAAACCAATTTATACAGTGGTCATACACATATTTAATTAAATCTTTCAGAAATGCTGTTAAAATCAGTCAGAGGTTCTGTTAACATCTTTCATTTTTTCATTTTTTTCATCTTTTAATTTCTTAACATCTTTTCATTTCATCTTTACATTTACAGGCCTCAATGACGTTGGTCCTCCACAGTCATTTTCACCTGTCATCCAATACTTCCAGCTAGATGCCAGTTTTTGCTGCCTGTTTATTTGTGCCCAAACCTGTCTTTCCCACTATTCCTTAAATCTAGAAAACCCTGTTCAAATTAATTAGTATTCAACTTAAAATCCAACCTCAATACATGTTTATACTTCGGTGTTTACAGTAAACTGCCAGTTAAGGTGAAGAGGAAGGTTGTGTGCAAGGAATTTTGATACCATAAACATTCTTTACTTCCAGCTTCAGGAAGTCTGCTAAGTATGCAAATAACTGGACTTGTTTCTCTGTGTCGTTTCTTACTTCTTCCACTAAATTAGCTGCTGCAGCTATTGCAATATACTGACTGAAATAAATCCCAATGCATTGTTTGAAGATAATGGGACAGAAAGCTGACTATTGCTGTATCTCTTCTGTTTGATACTGTGGTTGTATTAAGTAATTTCCATGTTCCAGGAGCAAAGCTGCCTAATCAACATTTATACTCAGGTAGAACTGTGCTCAATTCACCTTTTAAAGTTTTTTTAGACCCAAAGTGATTTTAACTGTATTTAGAAGCAAAGACGTTTTTTCCCTCAAATCTGTTAGCAACATATAGTAAAATTTACATTTATCTGCCTTACTTTGGCAAAGGACTTGAAGAACCAAAGCTCTTTCTTTTACTTCAGTCCTTACTCCTTATCCCAAGGGAAAAATTCAGTCATCTGTAAAACAGGAAAGAAATGTAATAGACCAAACTCCATCAGATCAAATAAACTTCACCATAATAAACTGATATGATTCTGTATTATATTATGCAAGAAAGAAAATCATGAATCCCTGAATTTTATGAGCAGAAACTCAGTTTATACCTGATTTCTAATGTATTTTCTATGCATAGACATACACACACACTGGAAAAGGGCTGTTCCTTGCAGCAGTGAATCTTTGACATTTCTGGTCCATTCACCAACGGTCAAGAGATAGTTTACAAATAACAAACTTTATTATTGCAGTAGTAACTCTCACAATGTTAAAGGGTGATTCACAGACAGTCACAAAATAAATTCATTATGTGTTTAGAAAGACTATTCAATTTGTGCATGGTGTCATGCATTTATGAAGACAAGAGTTGAGAAAACAGACATACAAAATACTGAACAGAATTAATCAGCTCTCTCATGGTATAGCCTCTGTTTTCAATACAACATGAGGCTGTTTTCATTCACAAGTTCAAGTTATGACAGAAGGAAAATTCAAGGGATAGTTTTACAAGACACAGGGTTAACAGGACTTGTGTTAATGCCTCACTGCTACAGTACCTCAAACCCATCTTTCTTCCAACATTTGATATTGTGAGTTTCCTTCCTTAAGCACCAGTATGACAAAGGTGCTGTAAAATCTCTCAAAGAGGGGACTTGAATGACTGAAACATGTGGCTAGGGAAACAAGGGAAAGGGGAAACAAGGAGATGGACGTAGGAGAACAAAAGTTTCAAGCTCAAGTTTCAAAAATGAATGTTAATATAATATGAATGTTACAACTTTCAGGAGAGAGATACAAAGAGAAAAAGAAACAAGTACACAAAAAATATCTAAGAAAGACAATTTAATGTGGAAAGAACTGCCATGAAATCAGAAAGTGTTGACTCTATTTCCAAATTACCTCCTGTGTTTCCAGAAAATTGTTCAGAGGTTACTTAATCTACTAGATTTTCTGTCTGTAAAATCAGAGAGAAAGAATGCTTATCTGATAGGCAACTCGGATACAGAAAAATCTGTAAGAAATCTTCAGACCTATCAAGTTTCATGCACTGAGATGAGATTTCCACAACTGCTTCCAAACACATATTCTCATACAGCCAGCCCTCCATACCTCTGCTGGGCAGTTCCCTTTTCTTCCCACCTCTCAGCCACAATCCCAGGCTTGTGGTCCCAGCAATTCCAGCCTCTGGTCCCAGCACTCTTCCCACAGATCTGTTCTGAGGCACCTGCGCTATGTCACCTGTGGGCAGGAGGACACACCATTGTTTGTTTGAGGGGTCTCCTGTTTGTGCAGCTACAGATCTAAGATGCTACAGAACTGGAGAGAGTCAAATCCCTTGGGTGATAGAAGCATCTTCTGAAACAAATATCTGGCTAGATCCATAACACCAGGAAAAGTCAAATCTCTGACTCAGCCTACTTGACAGGGTAAAGCAAATGAGTGAACAAGTTTGATGTGATAAAAAGTGTTGTCTCTTACTTTTCCTGAGGCTTTTTTCCTATTTGCTAGTGAAGTCTTGCTCCTTTACCTGTGGTTGGTTTTGTTTTGTTTTGTTTCCTGGGAAAAAAAAACAGAAATAGAAACAAATATGTATTTGGAAAAATACTCCAAATTAAATGTTTTACAGAAAGCAAGCAATTGTAAAGAGAACTATGTTGTCCAATAGCAAACAGCATTCACAGAAGAAAATTCAAGCAGATGTAGCCAAAGCAACTACAGAAGAATGCAAACACGATTCTGCAGCTAGAAGAAGACTAATAATGAGAACAAAAGATATATTGTTAATACAAATGATGGAATGGGAAGAATTATAAACAAAGTCATTCACTGAAAGAAAACATCAAATCAAGTATTGAGTGAACAAGTTAAGTAAAAAATTAATTTTTTTTTTAAAAGCCCCACACCTGGAAATGTAAACAAAAGGAGCATTTAGAGAGAGATGCCAAACAGAAAAGATTAACAATGGAAAAAAAGTCATTGAAAGCCATAGAATATTTTCCAGCTTGCTGTGAAGGTTGGATTTAGAGTAAGGAAGATGAAGGCAGGGTATTTATACATAACATAAAGTTAAACCTTTAGTTTAAGAAAATAAATTGGGAAAGTATTCTCCTTATTCTTAAGGATAATTGATAGACAAGTAAGCCCTTCCCCTAAACTGCTTCAGGATCTGCTTACTTCTTTCTACAGGTTAAATAGGGAGTCCAGAGAGTGACAAGTGGCTGAGCCAAATTAACAGTTCTTGGAGGGAGGGCATTGAGTCCTGTCCCCACCTTTCCAGTTTCTTTTTCTTTTTTCCCACATCTTTTTCGTGTTGCCTCTGAAGTTTATCTGATTCATTTCAAGGTCAGGCAACAAAACTCTCTAACTTGGCAAAAATGTACACTTTGGAAGGTGGGCAAAGGTAACTTCTATTGTTTTATCAGGCTGAACAACCTGCAGCCAGATGAGCTCCAGAGGTGGCTCAAGGTAAGCAGGGGGATCACGTAGCCAAGAGCAGAGAGGGTTACAGGAGAAGGGCACAGGGAAAGGTAAGTGCTCTCTGGCAACAATTAGCTTTTACCTTAAGCCATAGCCAGTTTCGTAACTTAAGCACCTTAGTTAAATACATGAAATTAGATGGAGGGAACTGTGCCTCTGCTGTCCTTTATGTACATAGAGGAGGTGCTATTACTATTCTTGAACTTGTATCTTCACACTCTTATTCATGTTAACCAAATCATCTCCCCAGAAGTTTAATTAAAGCTGAATTAGGAATATCCTCCACTGCCAACCTCTCCTGTGCTATTCTGCTCCACAACACTGCTTTTTTCTTATAGTACTGAAAGTATGACACTCTTTTAAGAGGAAGCTCTTATTTGATTTACACACTTGCAGGTTTTATTGCAAATCTTGTGAATCCTGTTGAGTTTTATTTTTAGCCTCAAAACCTTACATTATGCAAATAGATTACAATCTGCGTTTTCAAATATTCATTTCTCAGTGGTGTTCGCTGTTTTCTTGTTTACAGAGCCTTTGGTTATATATTAAAAAATCCCTGGTTCTTTAGTATACCTTATACTTTGATATACCTTAGTCAGGAAGGTTTTGCATGGTATTCAGACTAAATTTAGCCAATTTACAACTTTTTTTCTATTTCTAATATCCAGGCTGCTTGCCCCTATTAAATGATGTTGAAGCAAGAGGCAGAACAGGGATTCTACTGCCTGTAGGTACAGATGTACAAACAAGCTACTGCAGGGCATGCCAGGGTGTGAACACGCAGCACATAACACGCTCTGCAGAAGCTCTGCAACCTGTTCCTTCTCTAGTTTGTTATGTGCTCTTACTGCAGAAAACTGGACTTTATGATACTTTGTTAGCCAACAGGAATTTGTGTACATTATATCCTTATTCAGGCTGGGTGACCGTGCTGGGCCCTTTGTTCTTAACATACAAAATTATTTTCTTCTGGGAGTTACAACTCTCCAATATCTTTAGATAGCAGATGGATCTCATATTTCAATCACACATGCACATGTCAATAGACTACATGCATAAAGAAACTGTTGTAGACATCAGAGATCTCATCAGGAAGAGTAAATACACTTTAGGAAACCCTTCCAAAGGGAAAAAACCCTTGGAACTAGCTCTCTTTTGGGGAAAATTTTTGTACTCTGGTTCCTCTGAAAATCTAAACATTCATCACATACTTAATTTTAAGCTTGGGAGTGGTCATATCAAAGTCAATGAGGGGAAATAATGCATGCAACAATTTTGCAGGAACAAACTCCTTGCACATTCGGGATTTTCTTTGCTTTTATAACAGATGTATTTGATTAACTTTAGTAAAACAATCTATTTATACTGTGAAAATATGACACCCTCTGTACACCAATCTCTCCCTGTATCCCCCAGGGTCTGTCCATGCACACGGATGTGCGCACACAAACAAAAGCCGTTCCTGTGTGCTGACTGGCTCCTTGTGTTGCTCCTTGTGTTGCTTGAGCAAAAGGTTAAATGATGATTTGTTAGCTCATCAAACCTTTTCTGAACAGGTATAATTTTTCTGTGTTCCGGTGAATATGTAAACACTGTAGATTCTAAAAGAAACAAATGCCAGAGGCACTGAGGTAGGTGTGTTACATAAAAGTGAAGCTCAGTGAAAAGTCGTGTGACATCTGCAGCACCCGCCCAGCCCAGCGTGCAGAGTAGGGTGAGAAATGGAGAGCTGCGGGGGCACGAATAGCACATCAGCACAACTGCATTCCCATGGGACTGTGTTTTCTAAATACAATGACGCATAACGGCAGCCCGAGTTGGAGACAATGTTTAAATTCCTGAAGAAAGCTGTCCGTGATAAATCCCTGAAACTGAGGCAATACCTGAGATAAGTATATTGTAGACTGAGAAGGAAATCCATTTTAGATGAATGTATAAGAGATGTGGCCTTCACCTTGTTTGGCTTCTCTGAAGTACAATTTGCCCAGAATTAAACTAATCTACAAAAAATTCTGTCCTGTGCTATTGTGCTCATTACAACTACGTGGAAAATATACAATCATTTTGAAATACAATTTTAGAGGTCTGATGTTAAAAACACAAATCATGACACAGCATACCAGAAAATATACTTTCACATTGTAAAAATCAGGGATGATACAACAGAGGTCTTAAATATATTAGTAATTCTAAAAAGACATTTTCATGCTTCTAAGACATCTTACAGGAGACTCTAGGCTCATTTCTAAAAGAAGGGATTACCTGCAATGAATATAAACCAACTATTTGTGTATGATCTTCCCTGTAAGAAATAACCTGGGATTCCAGTCTGACCTCTGAGACATGTTGAAATTAAATACCTAAAACGTAGGTGTTCACTGTGAAAACTGTTTTTAGTTTCTGCAAAATGATTTTTCCAGATTAAAATTGCTGTTTCAGATTGTTTTGTGACTACATATTCCTTGCTTTTGCTTAGAACATCTTTAGAGAGTTTTGCAACCAAAACATAAAACTTTTACTTTAATTAAGTTGTGGGGAACTTTGTCTATAAAGGCAATTATTCATATCTTTAATACATACTTCAGTAATTCCAACTCTACCCTGAGGAAATGTTAATTTTTAAACTTTAATGTATTATTTTAATGTAACTTTCTCTGTTATTATTTCTGCCTTATTCTCAATTTAGGAAGCTACTTGGAAAACCCTACTAAGGTAAATTCCATACTAGTTTAAGAAGTCTTCCTTCCTTAAGAAGTTTATCTACCTACGTACATAAGTAGTGTAAATTCCTATAGAATTTATATCAATTTGATAAAAACCCAAAGTATTTTGACAATAAAACTTTGAAGTGTTTTGCCCACCTGCACCTTATGATGATAATTTTGCTAGATCTATATTTAACTATGGTAATATATTATTACACTTGTCTCGCTCTTACAATGACATTTATTGTGTAGGCTTGGGTACCTCCCTTCACCTTCTGTTTTCCCGACTGTAAAGCAGGAATAATAACAGCACAGCCAGGAGTCACACACAGCCTCTCTGAGCTGTGCAGAGGGGCTTTGCTGCAGTCGGGCCATCACGGCATCCCCTCTAACCCATTCTTACGTTTGGCTTTCATTGTGAGGCATAATGAAACTTCTACATGAATGTTTTATATTAAATACAAAACTGCACTCCTTGCCCGGTGTCACCAACCATCTAAAGTCGCTAAGAATGTGAATTCTACTGAGAAAAAAACACAAACAAAACCGTTCTTTTGAGATGCAGGTAATGTTTGGGCATTAAAAGGAGTGCCCTCCTGACCTCCACTCATGTCCTGAGGCAGTAGATTGGGTTACTTGGTATCATTGCCTTGGCTTGGATAACTGCTCATAAAGTTACAAAGTTTTAAAATTCCTGCAACACCACTTATTTCCACGAACACCTGCAGCTCTGGTTTCCATAGGCCAGTTTTAAATTTAGTAGAGAAATATTTCTTGACTTTTACTGCCTTTCTTACCAAGGCAACCCCCTAATTTCTTGTGGACTGAATGGAGTCCTACCAATTCTGTTAACCATTGCAAAGAAGCAAGTTTTCATTTCCTGAATTTCTTTTTGTACAGATTAAAATCCTTCTCCCTCAAATAATAATGTTAAAAAAATTAATGCTGTATTACTTGCTATCATGTAATCATTAATTACACATCCAGAGTTAGAGTTTAAACAACAGATTTCAGAGATAATTAACTGTTCAAAGTAGTTCATGATGTTATAGAAAAAGAGATAAATCCTTAGTTTTTTCTGGAATTGGATTTTTTAGTTATTACTGTTTATTTAATACTGCCCTTTGAAGAATTGAATATACCATAATATTAATCAAAATATAGGAAGTTGCTAGCTTAAGAGGCTTATCTTTATCTTCTGATCAGATAAATCAAATTGGGTTTCCTGTGGGGTTTTTTTGCTTGTTTGTTCACTTTACAGCAAAGTACTGGTCTAAGGCACATTTCTACATCACACTTACAGCCTTTATCAGTGAGCAGATACATCATACTTCTGCTTAAACAGGAATGATGGTGAGCTACTTCATGGATGGAAAGGGGAACAAGTAGAAAGAAAAGGAAGTGATTTTGCCTCAAGCAGCCAAGGTGAAATGTATGTTTAAACTTAGCCCCAAAGCAGGAAACTTCACTTTCCAAGCTTAGCAATGCAACACTCTCTGTGTTTATTTTTCCCTGCACATGTAGGAAATGAGAAGGGATTTCCTTGGCACAGAAAAAGCCAGTGGAATTTGGATGTGTATCTATTCACTGTTGTCTCCCTGTGCTACTCTGACATGCCGAAAAAGAGCCGGCAGTGAGCACACCCGCCATGGAACTGCTGCGGGGCTGGGAGGTCCGGCCCGGGGGGAGCCGCAAGGGCCTGGCCGGGCCAACAGGGCCCCAGCTCCTTCAGAAACGGCGTTTCCAAGCTGCCAGACACATTCAGAAACTAAACAACTCTAGGAGCAGCTGAAGCACAAAAAGGGCTGTTATGTCCCCTGCTGTAAGGAGGAGTGTGAGTGTGAGGAAGGCATAGGACAGACCACACTGCCGTGGGTCAGCTGGAGCAGGGGCCTGCTCACCTCCCACAGCTCCCTCACGCAGGGGAAAAACCACAGCAAAATGTTCCCTGGGTTCTTAAACAGTTTCATTGCTTTTGATACACTTTAGTACTCGCGGATAACAACTGTAATTTAAAATAATAAATAACACCACCACCCCTGTGTGAAACTATCAGTGCGCCTACAACTATTTACCGGAGTTAAATTATATAGCAACAAGGAAACAAGTACTCTATAGCCAATGCAATATGAATTTGGTGCTTGGAAATGCATAATTACGTTTTTAAACACATACCAAGCATTTTTCTTTCTTTGCTGTTGTGCTCAGGATGCTAAATATTTAACTTTATTCAACCAATGGTATTATTGAAATGAAATGAAAGATCCTATCACATGGCCAATCCAACAGTTACACTGGGCTATTTAATTGTCTGGTTAACTGAAGCCAAAGTTCAGTGACCCACAGCAGGTGAAATTCTCAGTGCAGAGTGTGATAACATCTTTGTGATCAGAACAGCGTATGCTTTCCTAGCTCTTGTGCTCATAGAATTTCTATGTATTTCCAGTGGTAAAAAGACATAATTTTCCATATCTTGGAGACAGCAAAGTATCTTTCTGTGCATCGAACACAGAAAAACTGTGATGAAACTTGAAGAATCAAGGGGAGAAAAAGGGTTAGATGTAAGAAAAAATACTCTGAAGTTCTTATATTATAATTCTTCTTCATTTGTAATATTAAAGGAATAATAATAAAGTATATGTAAAAAAGTAGCAACCTTGAAATGTTAAAGAGTAAAAAATAACATCATTTTTTCTCGGAGGCTCCCCCACTTTTTACAAAGTTGCTAACTTAAGCCATTACACAAAATGGCAATTGTGGCTTATGGGCATTATTCCACTAATAATTTGCATTTTCCTGTTCTTGTTCTTTGTGTTTCCATTGCTGCTGAGAATGTATCAGGTGCCTGAGTGCACTAATAACCCTTAATGACCCTCCACTCCACAAACCCTGCCTGGAGATCCAGGAGTGCATATGAACTCAGGCCTGGAACTTCACCCACTACTTGACTTGTGTTGTTGGACTGCCAGTTTGAGTTCTGCCCTGGCCATGCCTGTGCTTGGCCATACACCTTGCTGATACAGGCCCTGACCTATGGACTGACTTCCTGACATGACCCTGACTGACCACTGCGGTCCTGCTTGGTCACACTGGCTGTTTCTGATGATGCTTATTCTCAATGGGCCTGATCCTGATCCTGACCTTGACATACAGATTGATTCCTTGGCTGCCTCCTTGGGCCAGCCCCATCTGCCCAAAACCAAAAACAAGAGCGTGGAGTGAACCCAGAGACAGAAAATCTTCAATTTTCACTCAACTTTAGTTGTTGCAGAACAAAATAAGGTGTGTAATGCAAAATAGCTGGGTTTTAGTGTAATATACAATGCAAATCTTGGGGTAGAATGGCTATTTAGGGAAATGGTTACGGGGTAGAAACCTTTAATTCATGAGGTCTTCCTAGAAATGCTATGAGAAGTTCTTCAGCAAAATCAGTTTCTTCTGATTCTGATTGTTTTAAAAGTAGGATTAATCAATTAGCGTAATGCTATTCACATGACAAATGTAAGAGGATTAAGTCAAGCCTTGTTCATAGACACTAAAAGCATTACATACAGACACTAAACATTGCAATAGAGAAAAAGGGAATTTGAAACCAGATCTATTGATTCTGTTTTCTGCCTTACTCCTAACACTTCTCTTATTTTCTTGAAGGCAAAGCTTTTCTTATCATGGATATCTTTAAGACTGCAAGAACCATTTCTAATTTTAACCACAAGGAAGTCAAGACTTTTTGAGAGCATCTCAAAACTACCAAAAGCCTAGAAATCAATAGTATCACCTGGCAGTAGATGTGAGCTACTCACATTTGAGTCAAAGTCCAGATCAACCTGTTCATTGATGGTTTTGTTGGGGGAGGAAAGGGGAAGTTGTTTCCAGCATAGACTTTTCACAAACTGGCATGAGGCATTACATTCTGTCAAACATTCTCAGCTTGCCTACTTTACGCAATATTCCAAATAATGTGGGCTTATGCTCCTGAAGAGTGAGAAGGAGATGAACTAGATCAGTCTGAAATGAGAAGCTGAATGCTTAATATATTATAGTGGTTTTTTGTGAACATTTCTGTCTCAATGACCTGAACCTTAAATATGGTTCACGCCTGAAACAATGAACAAAGTACTTCACCACTTGTTTCAGTGACTTCCAGAGTATTAAAGTTAAGCCTAACTTTTTAAAATGGAAAAGCCACACGGTGGCAGGAGAGAACAAGGCACGTAAAACCCTGCCTTGCTAAATGCTTCCCTCAGTTTTAACTACTTAATGTTCCCTTCTACAGCACAGCCAAAGGTCTGTGGCTGTATTTTTAAATCTAACAGGCACTAACATAATTCATTAGTTGCGATGTTTAAAAAAGTGTCCATGACTTCTAAGTTTCTGATACAACTCACCAAGTTCAACAGGAATTATACAGTAAATGCTAATATTACAGTAGCTTTTGAAATTATGTGGTAGAGTTAAGATATGGAATCTGCAACCTGTTTTCAGATTGTCTACACTGCCATATAGTCTCATAGCATCAGTGATGCAATGACTAGAAGTGATCTTCACATAGCTGTTTTCCTTTTGTGGCTCTTGTGGTGACACTACCAAGTTAATGACAGGCCATAAATACTGCTTTAAATTCACAATTCTCCAAAAATGAAATATTTAGCCCTTAATTTTTCATGGAAGGTGCTACACCATGAACAGGTCTGCTATGCAAAAATGAAAAGCCTGATTTTTCAGTTTAAGATCAAGTAAGAACAGTCTAAACTTCTAATCCTCCAATTTACAACCATCTGGACATACCCTTCACTTCAATCACAATACACTGTTTGCAGATGTCTTAGTGCAGTTCACACTGTTTTCTAGTTAATGGCCAGTGGAAACAGTGATGCACTTAGCTGCCCATGCTGTTAGTACCTACACAGGGGCAGCCAAAACTGAAGGCGAACCAGTTACTTTTGCAATCAAGATATAGTTCTGATAGCTGACTTCCGATAGCTGTTAGATAAAGGATGAGTTGATTTTGCAGTTTAGCAGATGTATAATCATGATTCCTGACTTAAGAGCTATGACTCTTTAACCTGTATTTGAAGACCTCATGGCATCTTTTTCATTAATTCCATTATTTAAATCACTGACTTGACGCATTCCATAAAAATAACTTTCTTCTAATCTGAACATTTCTTCAACTTCAATCTATTTTAAAATGTTGACTCTTACTAAGAACCATCCACAGGATTTTTTAGCATATTTGATTTAAGGGGAAAGAAGACACAAAGAATCCAATAGTATATGATTCTCTTATCTCCATACCTATCAGTGCAAGAACTTTCTTAGGACTGTAAACAGTGTTGTAAAGTTTCTGAAATCCTGGTGTCCATCATCATAGCCCTGGTCACACCCAGCTCTTAAAGCAACCAGGAACAGCAGAAGTTACTCACCCTCTCAGAGGACAGGCTTATGTCTTTCTAAACTCAGTTTTATTGGATTTTTTTTCTTTAACCTATTGACCACCAATGGAGATCACACTGAGAAGTTTTCTAATAAATAACTGTTCTAGTGATTAACTGATCTGACAAGAAAGCATTCACAAAAATCTCAAACTGCCTTGCAACTAAACAGCTTTCACTTCCCTGTCTGTTCTCTTTTAATACTCAGCTCTCATGGCTGAACTTCTCAGCTCTCATGGCTGAACTTCTCAGTTTCATTCTAAGTCCATATGATTCTTAATAATCTTGACTAACTTATTTCTCATGTTTTTCCACTCACAAAAGCCAGTAACTTTTCCTCTGTCTTCCCTTTTCCCAATATATGCAGAAAAGGGAGGAATACAAGAGCTGCACACAAACCTGTACAGAAAACCTTCACCACTGTTAATACTGGCTAATTCTGTATCTTCTAAAATATTTATTCTTTACCAGACTCTTGTTTGAATGTGGAAGAATTTGCATTCCTATGTTGTTTCTGTGCCATTTGTTAGCTTCCAGGTTCTTTTACCCTTTTTACCCAAGCACTGCAGGCAAATCTTTCATTTAGTCCTGTTAATTGTAACCCTAAGAGTTCCATAACTGCAGCCTTAACTGTCTTTAAAAAGTCTTGTAACTTTTGCTCTACTTCTTCCTAGAAAGTGTTCTGGTGGTTTAAAAAAAATATTTTTTTCTTTAGTATAATGCAGTTACCTTGTTTCTGCTTGCAAATAAGGATTTACAAGTTGCCTGTAAACATTCACAGAGCTCCATTGTTTTAATCCTGATATCTGTTATAACTCTTTTACCATGATGCCTACAGAAACATTTTGATGTCAGCAGGCAACAGATGGTGTAAGGCTGATGCTTTCTCTTTATGTTCTTTTCTATCCTTCTTATATTGGCTGAACCAACTAAAAATTCCTCAGACTTTCCTGCAATCCATTTAATACAACATGAATTCACTTTAAGCAGCATGATTCTACTACAGTAAATGTGAAAAAATCCTGATGTAAACCCATGGAACATTCACAGCAAGTTTCAGGCTGGGAAATACTGAAATGTTAAGAGATAAATGTTAGGAGATTATTAATTTTTACAAATCTGAGAAATTCAAACTATCTGGTCACCTCCCAGTACTCAGTGTTCTAAGCACTGTTGCATTGACTCCGCATCATGTTCCCTGTGCTTCAGTGTAGTCTGAGGTGATTTGACTCAGGTGACTGAAGTGGCCCTCTCTTAGCTCAGCCTTCTGCCTTGCTGTGTCATGAGAAATAGCTGGATGCTGAAACCACAGAGCAGACTTCATAAACAAGGGTGGAAAGATTAGGAAGTAAGAAAAAAGAAGAGGAATTCAAATGACATGAAGCCTCAGTTTTCTCAGGAGAATCTGAGTGTGTCAAGAGCTACTAGGAAGATTGATCTCACCTCCAAGTCACAATTTTGATCTAGCTTCAACAACAGATAGATGTGAGAGCACATTAGCACTGATGAAGTGCTAAATCTGGCTGCATTGCTAGGCCTGATGTGTACCTGCTCAAGGAAGCAGCAGACAGCAGCATCAGCTTGTACTTTTAGGTTAACCCTTACGGTCCCAGTTACATGACTGTTGTGTTGATAAAAATATTACATCACTGGGCATTTTAACTGTGCATACCAACATTGGCAAGAGTCAACTCTATTTACTCTACATAAAAGTGAAATTAGTTAAGGCTGCTGTTTCAGTATCTTCTACTACTTCTCCAACAGCCTTCAAAAGAAACACAGTTCTTAGAGATGCCTGTCTACTGGAGGCAGAACCAAGGCCATTAATAAGAACTTAAGAGGGACAGCTCTAGCTCCTTGATGGACCTCATATTTTATAAGGACTTCAGTACTGCAGTTGTGAGTAAAAAGCAGTGGAGAAAATGTGAAAAATTAATATTGAGGCAGAAAATTCATGCACAGACTGATAGAAAGGAAAACGTTAGCATGTACTAAAGTTTGTCTGGGTCTTCTCCCACCCTGTGAGTTGTGAAATGCTTGACTTCTTGTGGCCTAGAAGTTGCAGAGCTCATGTGCTCATGAGATAGTAAATCTCTTCATTTGTTCTGTGCCGTTGTTGAATAGTGAGTGATTGCTATCTCAAGAACATATTGGGAAATACAGCTTCACTTTTTTATGAGTAGATAACTGGAGTTGCTGCTTTTTTTGTGAGATAATGTCACATTGCTATGTGTATTGAATTGTATTATAGCAATTAAAAGCCATTAGAGGGGTGAAAAAGAGTGGTAGGTAAAAGACAGGGTAAAGTCTAAAGGGTTTCATCTTGCTTACTATGTGCTGCAAAAAAGACCCTGCTAGTTTTCTTTAGTTTTAGTGAGGGAGACCTATTGAAGAAAAACCCTCTATGCTGTGGACTTTTCTCCTATTCAGGAAAAAAAAAAACCTTTTGATAACAAGCAGGAATAACAAATACATGAGCAAAGTTTAGAGAAATATTCTTCCATTAACAGCTAAGGATTTTACTTCCACGTTTATTTCAGTTTACAAGCTAAATTAATACAACTCAAATATCCTTTACTGTGACACAATCAGACTTCAAAAATTAACTTCTAGTTAATATTTGTAATTTCTTTGTAAAGATGAGTAACATAGCTATTTAGCAGCTGTCCAGAGCAAGGTATATGAAATCACGATATGCTGCGTAATCAGTAGTTATCTTGATCTTATTACAAATTATTGACTTAAAAATTAACAAAAGTAAGCATAAAAAATGTTAGGCCCAGTTGAAATAAATAAAACTTCAAAAGCAAACACTTGATGCCATGCAGTTTTTCACAGTGAGTTTCCACACATTCACAAAACTAAAGACCTTGCAAATACAAGTCTTATTGGTTTCTTATAGCAAAGTCCATTATTCTATAAGAGAAGAAAAAATTACTGCTTTTATTTGCAAGGCAAAGTTCTTATGATATTAGACACTTTGTACTGCTGCCATAATTTTCTTACACATAGAAAGTAATACCAGGGACCTCTCCTTCCTCCTCACCTGAGCCTGATCCAATTCCTCCATAATTTAATAGACATCGTGGAAGCTTAACTTCTTTGAATCAAAAATTTTGAGGATACTCAAAGTATATGTATTTAATACACCAATAGTTTAATTGCCACTGAAGCATGCAATGTGTTTGACATCAAATATAGCATGCAGTCTGCAGTAATGTTAGCCATACAACACAGTTCTCATACCTCCCTTCTTCTGGAGGGATGTCACACTCCACATTTGACTTGTTCAAACCTACTACCCCAAGATGATGCAGTAAATGAGCTTGACTGTGTAAACAACCTTGTTACTTTCAAACCTAAATAAAGTAATGAATAAAAACAGCTTTAGATTTTCCATCAAGCCAGAAGAGTTTTGCATCATTAGTACACTTAAAAACCATTCTAACCCATATAAAGAATTTAACTTCTTAAAATTTAAGATTATATAAGGATTTTTGAACATGCAGTATTTTTTTTCTGAAGAAATACTTAGTTTTAAGCTTTCAAAGTCTCTTGTTTCCACATGCAGTTCTTTTCTGTTTTCTGCACACAGACATTCTAGAAATCAGAAATAATTTTAATGGAAAGTAGAAATGCTGTATTCCTTACAATTTGAGCTTTCAGCCACCTTGCTGAGGTTCTCAGCAACAGTGAAATAGTGCTCGTTTCATGATGGAAATATTACCTTATGAACTGGGTTGTCAATGCCAATTGTTGTAAAACACACAAGAAGAAAACCCAGAAAGCTTTTATTTATCTCCAGCTTTCCCTGAACTGCTCAATAAATGAAATTGAGAGTATGAGGAGAAAGGACTGCTGAAGGAATGACACAGATTATTCACTGAGTTCCTTGTTAGAGATTTTCTGTGCCTATCAAAGGATCTTCATGTTTGGCTACAACCAGACTTCTTTTCTTGTCTTCCTCTGTTACAGTCTGACTGATCTGTTCAAACAGCTTTGACATCTTGGCAAACCTCAGGTGGTTCTGAAACCTTCGTGCAGCAAAAGCATAAAGCAGAGGGTTAATACAGCTACTGATGAATACGAGTGCTCCAGAGATGTACACTCCTTTGTCTACAATTTCTTCCAGTGCCAAAGACATCTCCTCATTAGAGAGTTCTGTTTCAATTGAAATTATATCCAGGATGTTAAAGAGATGGTGAGGGACCCAGCACAGAATGAATGCCACCACAACGCTGGCAATGAGACGTTCTGATCGCTGCTTGGAGTGGTAAGTCATTCTGCTTATTCTTCTTGCAACACACACATAACAAGTGCAAATAATTAAGAAAGGGATTACAAAACCTGCAAGGGTCTCCAGCAGAAGATATGCCACTTTCTCTCTATGAGAAGAGTAGTTGCGACACGTGCATAAAAGTCGACCGTTTGTTTCTTCTGTCTCTTGAAATGGAATGACAGAAATGCCAAAAGCAATAGACAGGAACCAAATGAGGAACACGATCAAAGAAATTTTTTCTTTTTTTCTGTATGTTTGAATTGTGAAAGGGTAAAACACAGCCATTAGTCGCTCCAAGCTGAGTGCTGTAATCAGAAATATACTGGCATACATGCTACAGTAAATAATGAAAACTAGAATTTTGCAGAAGATTAGTCCAAAAATCCATGAGTCAGCAAAGGAGTAAATCCAAATTGGTAAAGTGATCAGTACAAGGACATCAGCAATGGCCAGGTTCAAGATCAGCAGGACTGAAAGAGATACTTGCTTCATTTTTGTACAAACAGTCCAGATAACGATGCAGTTTCCAGGGGTGCCAATAATAAATGATAAGCCCAGTATTATGCAGACTACTGACCTCACAATATTCCATGCTGAGCTGACACTGGTTTCCTCAGCTTGACTCATTCTGGAAATTCTTCTGTTCTTGGTTGCTCTGCACTCTGCTGTATTCTGAAGGTGCTGGCGAACTACTTGAAAGTTCTCCTCTAACTGATGTTCTGAAGGCTAATACAGACTATGAGCTCACATCCTCATGCTCACTCTTACAGACACATATCTTATCTGACCACATATGGCAGTTCCTGTTGTTTAGGAGGACGGGTATTTTTGCATACAAGGCAAAAATAAAAATACAGTGCAGGACCAGACTTTGCGGTTAGTTATACATCCATTGTGCTTCAGCAAATTTTAAAGCATGTTGCTAGTCTTTCTAAAGTGTCCCTGCTTAAAGAAACTTGCTACTGTTTTGATCTTAGTGATTTAATCAATGGCTGTGAGGAGAAAGAAACCTTTTTTATGCTATTCTATTCTTGCTGCTATGAATAAACTCAGCACTTTATTTTATAAAAACAAAAAAAAAGAGGGGTGGCAGGTAAACTACAAATGTGCATTATATGTTTGACATGAATTTTAAAGCACAAAAAATTGTGCTTACTACCTTCATGTCATCTTTTTTAATTCAGCAGAAAACAGTCAATCATATTTTAGAAATGCCCTGGCATAAAGGAAATCAACATTTGTCCTATTTGTACTGTACTGGTACAATAAAGTGGGTGAGAGCTGTATTTCTAATTCTCTGGGAAATTGCAGTTCTATACCAAACAATAACCATCAGAATAGTCGGTCTGGATGTAGAGTTATAGGAGGAAATGCTCCATGTCAGAGAGAAAAAATATGATTACATTATTGTCCTGCTGTGCCAGCAATAGGCTGTAACTTTATGACTTCTCCTAGGAAACTTGGTAGTCAGTGCAGTATTCAAATCCTAAATGAATCCTAAATTCTTCAGAGTCTAGCCAAAGAGTATGAAACTATTTTGCTATCCTGATCTCAAAACATCTTTTGAAGTTCATTTCTAAAATGTTAAAGGAGGAACTAGAACAGCAGAGCCAACAGAAATATTCAAGAAGTGGAACTGGAAGGGTATTTACCATAAAAAAAGATTCACGGAAACAAAGGAGTTATTTATAGCTTTCTTAAATTTAAGAACGTGACACGGATTATTTCCCTAATTTTACAAACCTGGCAAACACAGTGCATAGTGTTAAGTCAAAAAGTATTTTTCACCATGGAAAAAGGATTGTAACATCAGCACCCCCAAAGCAGCTTAGCCGGTTTTGCTCTCGTAAGAGTATAATGAGATCAAAAGCAAATCCAGAATAACCCCACTGAAGTAAGTATTATATCTTTAAAATACTATTTGTGTAATAAAGATTTTAATTGGGATTTAATCGGATACATGATTCCAGTTCCTTTTGTTTTTAACTACATTTAATGAGTATCAGGTAGCGGACAATCTGAAACAAGTTGTTTGTATTCTGAAGGGAATTTCTGGAAACCACATGTGAAAATTAACTAATGGGAGGAAGTGCTGGGCAGTATCTCTTCTAATGAAATCACCTTTACACACATAATTCCTCCAGAAGTACCTTCGTAGACTATTTTTAATTTATTGCCAGTGGCATATCTAGATTGAACTAAGCTGCAGATTTTTATTGGGAAAAAGATAATCAAGTAGAGGTGTCCAGTACCTCTTGTCATCCAATGCTACAGGGACTGGCAGGTTCTGTAAGTAAAGTCAATCTAGATTATGATTGTTGTGTATCACACCAATTATCAAGACTTTGACCTGAATTGCAGAGGGCCCAGGTGACTAAAAGCCTACATAACCAAAGACTCCAGATAGTAAAGAAAGCTACACTGATTACTAGAAATTCTGCGTAACTGAAAGCTGGGATAACTGCTAAAAATCCTGTGCAGCAGTAAGCTACACTAACTGCTAGAAATTGTAGATAACAATAAGGTATGCTGATGAGTGAATTTTTACATCATAATAAAGCTCTAATTGTAGCTACAACCTTGTGGCCAGTCCTCATTCTACCAAGGATCCCTAAAAGCACCTGTATATTCTGTACCATTGTGTGACACCTCTGTAGGATTTTCCTCTGTAAAACTTTACTTTTGGTGGAAAAGAGCAGTTGTCTGAACCATTAATATGAGTATAATTCTAATCCAGCAGTGTATGGATCCGGCTGAACTTCTGGAGCATCTGGCCTTACGTTTTCCAGAAACACGTTTCTCCACTTGAGTTGAAGTTTGCTTGCCAGATGGCCTCTGCCTCTGGCTGTATCTTTCATTTAAACAAGAAAACAAATTAATCTCTGAATTGCAGCCACAGCCTGGAACTTCTGTTTCAAAAAAATCCCAGAGAAGTGTTGAACTGCTAAGATTTCCTTGAGTAAGACTGAAGCCAGGCTATTAGACTAAATATCTCAGACATTAGAGTTAACAGTAGGTCAGGAGCATGTTTCTGAGCAGCTCCATGTGACTGTTGGATCACTATGAAAACTTCAGACTGTAAGCTGTCTTTAATATTCTCTAAAAGTGTCTGTTATTTATCAAATTTACATTAGTAGCACACAAACTTTACAGGCAATTTAGCAAATATTTCCATTAACAGGGAGCAATGTAGTGTAGTCAATAACATGCTAAACACAACAGTGGCTAAACAATTAATTATCTTACTCACTCTAGTGACCATGTGTGCGTGGGTTTTAATGTATGAATGCATTTAGACTTCAGACCACAGAAGTTCTGGTCTACTCCATCACAGCAGTGAAATTAGGCTGCATCTGTGTGTTAAAAAACCCCACAATTTATGTTTTTTGTGTGCATGCATATTATATGTAGTGCAACAACTCAGTCGCCAATACAGGAAATTTTCTGTAAGTCTGTTACCTTTAGATTGGCAAATAACTTCTGAAAACTTTCCAAGCTCAAACAGTCTCTGCTACTGCTATGAAACACTTTGGATATAATTTGCTTCAGCTTAAGCATCAGGGGTGTGTTTCTCTCAACCTTCAAATTATTTATTTTACTCTGAATGAATGCATGAGTTTCCCTCTGGTGGATGCTCTGTAATTTACACTACTCCTGAGCATTTTCAAACAGCTGTGTTAGCACCCCTAAATGTAAATTGTAATTGATAATTCCACCTTTTGCATATTTATTCTGAGAATCAGAGTTTCACTTCAAAATGCTAAGAGCCTCTGCTCAAAGTGTATCCACCCCTCCATGCAGTAAGAGCATCCCTTTAAGGATTTACAGAGTAGCTGATGCATGGCAAATCCAGGATGTGGAACTTGTATCTAGAACTCTACCAAGAAGACTTGTAAAATCTTCTTTACATTTTGTCTTCAGAAGGATCCCCTGGATGATTGTCTAGTAAATGATTGTAGAATAATGATTATCAAGTATCACGTAGCTGCTGACACACTGCAAATTGATGTTATAACCTCATTTGTCTGTTAATGTCAAAGGGAAGAAGTTATTAGTCTGAATCCTCCAGTTCTTCAGCCATTGAATCAAGGTGTAATTGCAGGATTTGTACAAATGTCTTATAACAAACTCCATGTACTACTGAGGTCAGTGTGGAAGTGCCACACTTTGCCTTGATCAGAGAACTATAGGCTACTTCACAGGTGATCTAAACGTTGCTTTCTTGATTACAGGAGGGGCTCCTGTATAAGTGGGATTTCATGGAGGTGTGCAGTAGCTAATAATGTCTCTGCTCTGCAATTACTGCAAAGGGAAGTGCAGTGTAGGAAAAGACACAGCAGACATTCTAAGGTTTTGCAGTGTTTGTGACAGCAGCCCATGGGGCAGCAAGTACATATAAGAACACTCCCAGTGCTGCTTTATCAGAGAGAAAATAACTTAGGGAAGAACTTGGGATCAGTTCCAGAATGTAATAAAAGATGTGTACTTTGCACTATAAAGTTTGAAGTATTCTGTTCCGTGTGCATTGCTGTTAATCAGTATTCTAACATTATTAAAAATCTGTATTCCTTACCCAGCTCAGTAGCAAATAATGATAGTTTTATATGACTAGCTAGAGAAAATATTTCCTGTTTGTTGTGTTCAGGGAAAACTGCTTTAGGACTTGTGACAGGGAAGTGCTTCCAAGGCACGTGTTGTATGTGCATCAGACATGCTTACACACCAGCACCCTTCTTGCCCTAACAGACTGATCCCTGACAATCAGAACATGTTCCCATGGCAAAAACCACAGAAAAATATTTTCTTTGTACAGACATACCAGGTGCATTAGATTAGAGGTCTTAATATGGATAGTGTAGAACTGTATTCATAATTCTGACTGTAAGCAGGAATATGAATAACAATTATGCAGAGATTATGGAAAAACCTATAGATACCTTTTCTTGACATTATGAATGTATACAGTTTTAGTGTCCTGTTACAGTACAAGATTTTGAACAGTAAGATAGATTTGTTACAATCGAGGGCAAGACTGGCCTGTTCAGTATCAGCTACCACTAAGTAGCTATTTGTACACAAACTGTTGCTAGCCAAAATCCTTAACAATACAAGCATATCTGGCACTACAGTTGCTACTAAGTAAATCAAATGCACTGTTTACATGCTCTTCCTTTTGAGTAATAAGTTACAGATGACAAATACAGCTTGGATGACTTGCTGCTAAATATTATTTGATTTTTTTTTTATAGTTTAGCCAAATCTACTGCCATTTCTACCTTGTTTACTGGGATTGCACATAGATATTATTTTGCTGTATGATCATTGTCTCTCTTTGTTACTCAGCAGTGATGAAAGAAAGTTTTTAGCAGAGCACGTCTCAGTGAAAGACGCGTGATTAAAAACCCACAAACAGATACTCTGCAGTGCCTGAGCAGCAGCACCAGACGGCAGCTGGTCTGCCCACATGGAAGGGGCTGTCCGTGCACTTCTGTGTTTGCAACACAGGGCGGCACTGGGAAATCATCCCTTGGTTTTTGGCTGAGCCTGCAGGCCCGGAGGTCTTGCCTTTCTCTGCATGGGGTACACGGCGTTCAAGGCCGTGGGTCTCCACAAAACTGATTCTTTTGCATAAGAAGGTTAAGTGACTAAAGTTTCAACAAACTTATAGAGAAAAATCACAATGTCTTTTTTGGTCTTGTATATCACATTATTTTCTAAGTACTTGTATTTCTAGCTCTCTCAGTTCTGTTTTGATACATATCCATTTCCAGTGCTACATTCTGTTTTAACTGATACAGTAAGGACAGCTCCCTCTGCGACAAAAAAAACATTAATTTTAATAAATAAATTTCATTTTCTATGCCTCTGAAGTTTGGAAAGTTTGGTAATTATATTAACAATTGGTTCTTCAGTGTAGTTTCCATTTGTGTGTTCTCTTTGTAAAGCAGATCACATTGTGATCTCTTGGGTTGTGAAACAACCCTGTTCAGCAGATTTGAGCACCTTTGAAGACTTAATTAATTTCTTTATTACACACGCCTTAAGCTTGGGTCCCAGTGTGACATGAAGTCTTGATTTTGTGGCCTTGTGTCAGGAGGCTGGTTAATTGTGCTGAAATTAGAAAGACTGTACTGATTTTATGGGGAATACAAAGATCTTTCTCCTGCTCTGTAGCAGCCACCACGTGTGTTAGGAATGCCTGTGTGCCCAGTCACTTAGTAATTAGCATACCTGACATTCTGTTCTGCATAGCCAGAGAAATGAGCACCTTGTGCCATGCTGCTCTTCAGAATGGTCTTGTCCAAGCATTCTTAATCTGAAACAAAAAGTAGTCAGGATTGATTATGAGATGCTACACAGAGCTACACTAACAGCTATCTAGTAAACACACGCATAATATACTGTATGGAAAAAGTGTAAGATATGCAAACTTCAGGCATAGGTAATTTTTTATCATTCTGTAATGAGAGCTATTGTTTCTGTAGAAATTTTATATAATATTAGAAATTACTGTGAACAATGATAACTTCTCCATTAAATGAAACAAGTGCTTTCACTGAAAGAAAGTGGTAGCATAATTTTCTTAGTTGAAAAATATAATTATTTATGGGATTTAATAGAATGTAAAGCTAATAGACTGTAAAATCATCTGATGTCATACTTTTCCTATATTTGACTCTTGAGCCTAATTACATGATCTGGTTTTAGGCAGAATTATTTCTTATGTTCTAGTGTTGAGTCAGATCAAAAAGTACTTTTAGCCCAGTATCTTCTCTCTGGTAGCAGCCACAAGCAGGTGCTTAGAGAAGAATATAAGAACAAGCCATGTGTGTCTATACTTGTCCTACACATTCTCTGGCATTCAGTGAATTACAGCTGAGGAGTTTCCTGAATCAGGGATGGTTTCTGTGTGTTTAATAAAACTTGTGGACATTTATTCTGTAGACTTCCTAAGCCTATCCTTGAACTCATGTGAACTTTTAGCACTGCAGCTTTGATCCACACTGTGTGAAGAACCACCTCCTCTTGTTTGTTTGCTGGTCTCCTGTTGGCTCCAGCTGGCTCCCCACAGTTCATACGTTGGAAAAACAGTGAACAGCACATCCGTGTTCATCCTTTCCACAGTCCTTCCTTGATTAAACTCTACATCTGTCAGTCATTTCTTAGTTGCAGACTGAAGAGTTCTTACACACATGAATATACCTACATACCTTCCTATACCCCGTATAGAAATGGTCCCATGCTTTTCATCATCCCTTCATTCTTCTCATTGTCTCTTCATTCAGGTATTTTATGTTTCTTTCAGACAGAGGAACAGACAACAGACTAGTTCTGAAATTCAATAGCTCAATTGAACCACAGCGTGCTGATGAGGGAAAACAAAAGAAATCAAGACACACAGAGGTCAAAGTTCCCTCATCTCAGTCTGTCTCACCCTGCTGCAGTGTAACAGGGCTGGCCATACTGCACTCAAACACGTTTTGTTTTGGTTTTTTTTCTAATTGGTAATTAGTTTAGTTTACATTCAAACCACAAAAATAACAATTAGCTTTTGTCTTTCTCAATGCCAGACTGTGCTCTAAGATTTAGAAGACTTTTTTCCAAAGGTCACTGTGTCATTCTTCCTTCATTTAGTCCAGATGCTCCACAATCATAGAAATCCTCATGTGATGCAATTACCTTGTAATCCTTAAACCATAGGTTATCCTCTGACTGGTAGAGCTTTTTATCTGTGCTGTGTCCCATATACTGTGCTTAAACCACTAAAAGTCAAGTATAATCTAAAATTGCCATTATTTGGCATTGTATGAAAGGCAGCTTTAATTGCATCTGTTACTTTTTTCTGGGTAGCTTTGTGTCTTGTTATGTCTGGCTGTGTGGGAAGCATTTAATTCTCCATGGTATTGATGTATCTCTTTAATATCTCTTCTGACACAGCAAATGTGTGACTCCTCTTTCTCTCATGATCATTGTTTTCCTGTCTTTTGAGTTTGTGACTATTCACCAAGCCCTGTGGTATCTGACCACGGTGTCACTGAAGCTCTCGCTGAAGCTCTGTTGCCCTGGCTCCCCTCGGGGTTAGCTGTGTGTACCTCATGTTGGCCCAGCAAAGTGTTTGCCATCTGCAATATACCCTGATACACAGGGTTGGTTTTGGCACATTCTGAGGTCTGTTAGTGAGTGAAAAACAGACAACATAGTATGGAAAACATGGCTAAGACTCTTGGTAGACACTGCTGATGAGTATCCATTGATCAAATTACTAGGGATCCCCCTTGGCATGACAAATCACAGATCCAGTCACAAACTTTACCCACGTTCTAGTCCTCTGATTGAAGTTTTGAACAGTGTTAGGCTCAATTTATAATTTAGGAGATTTGCTAGCTTGTTGTCATTACGTAATACTAACTTCTATAAAAGTTTATACAGATATCAAGAAGACGATTGTAAAGGATAAAAAACCAGATTTGAAACACATAAAAAGAACTCACATTTTAAACACTATTAGTCTTTCTGTGTTATCGGAGAACAATCGTCTTGTGTAAACACAACAGAAAAACATCAGTACTGTCTAGCAGATTGCCAAAATGAGGAAATATCCAATACAACAGAGTAAGAGAGCAGCTTTGAGAGAACTGTTTTCTGCAGCTAATCAATGCATCTTTGTAGCACACAAACACAGCAGAACAGTCTTCACAAGTTATGTTAGAATGAAGTCCAAGTAGAAGAGTTGAAATTGCTTCATAATAGTATACCCTTTCACAGGAACACTCATGTATTTCTTGCTTTCAGCAGAAAATTTATTTTCATGTCACATGATAGCAGTACCCATTTTTTACTGCTTCTTTGGCTTGTAATCTGAGCAGCTTCATTTCCAGCTGCCAAGCACTAATAGCCAAATTAATTTCACCATACCATGAAGAAACTCTTATGAGTGTTAGTCTATTGTCATTGTAGCATGGCAACAATACTTACAACATCTCAAGCTGTCTTTAGGATACTAATTAATTTTTTTTTTCCCAACTAAATCCATCTTCTCAAAGTACTATGTCTGGATAGCCTTTGGCAAGCTTCCCCTTTCTAATGTGTCCACAAGTGTCCCTAAAATACCATTATTCAGGTTAAAACATGACAGGTCAGTTCACTGCTGCCTGTTTAAAATGTCCTTTATTCAGTGTTGTTACCAGGAATGCATTAAAGGAAATGGTGGAATTTTATTAGAATATTCATTTGATATTTACATATTTGCCCAACGGAACTATCAAAATAATTGTCCTGATCCAAATTTGATCATAGCTATGATTTGAACAAAGGCCAATAATGACCTTCAAAAGTTCTTTCCAACCTTATTTCCCTGTATTTTTGCACTGACATGTTTGATAGAGCCTCACTCGATGCTATGCATGATGCTGCTGATTCAGCCATTGCCCCATGATTAACTGTTCCCAGCTGCCTGTGTCCCTCAGTCTAAAAGGGAACTGTGTCCTTACAGGAATCATCAAGCAATACTTTTTAACTTAATCTGCCCAAAGGACGGGACAGTAAGTGCCTGTGCATTTGTAGCCTATCCCTATCTCTTACTGTAGAACATGGTACCAGCAAAACAGCAGATCAGGCATTTATTTTTACATTCAGTGGCAGTCAAAACTCAGATCTGAACAATTAATTTTGTTGATCGTGTTAATTTTGTTTGGTTTTAATGTTAATCAAGAAACCTTGGAAAAATGTGGGTCTGTCCTCTTTGGTTTTTAAGTGAAGTCAGTTTTCCTATTCATATCTAGTTTTTAATGTGATAATCTGGATTTAAAGGATAGAAAATAAATGTGTGGTTTATGGACATTACATCTTCACATCTAAGACGACATTTGCTTTACAGATGCATTTTTTGGTGGGATTGCACACACATTTCAGAGCCAAAGAGACATAAGTATAAAATGAAGAAAAAAATCTTTACATACCTTTTAAACTCAGGTAAACTCTCATTTTTTAATGCACCAACTAAAGAGGAACTCTCAGATTGTTTCTTATAGGCTGAAGGGAAGTCTCTCAACAAATGTGATCAGGGTCAGATGTTTTTCCATCCTTCAGTGTTGGAAAAATTTAGGACTGAAAATGAGTGAGTGAAACCTTACGGAGCCTAGGGAAAGACCAACATCCCCTTCAATACATTACCAAATTACTGACACCAGTTTCAGTTCTTCTGGACACACTTGTGTTTGCAGAGATGGATTAACTTTTTTCAGTAATCCATCGGATTCAGAAACAGTAGTGTTGCGTCTCTTCAGAAGTAGCTCTGAGCTAGCAGATTTCCTAAGCCCTGTATTTCTCTGTGACTTCCCTGACACCCTGTCCAGCTGGGATACCAAACCGGTGTGACACTGGATGAAACTGCTCATTAAACAGTGGGCTCTTGCCTTTTCATTATTGTGTGGACTAGAATCCTGAAATGCTACTGCTTGACTCGTGTCACTGTGCCCTCTCCAACCACCCTCAGTCTTGTAAGACTTGTTAAGCATGACAAATCCTGCTTTTTCTCCAAATCTTCTCTTAACAGAAAAAAGTACCTTGTCTGCAGATTACAACCACCTTGTCAGCTTTCTACCTCAGAGGGCCTAAGTTTCTCTGCACAGCAAAAGGTGTCAGGTTCTACCACTCTCGCAATGTGCTGGGAAGTTGTTGTACTTTGTGGGAACTTGTGCAAGACATAAACTGTCCCTGAGGGTTCAACCTACTCAGTTTTCATCACAATATGGATTATATTTTCAACACTTTTCCTCATATATTCATCCTACACAAAATTGTATCTCCCCTTTTCATCTTCCCATGCCACCTTTTATTTTAATTTTTTTTAAAATTCCATATATTGCCTAGCTCCAATTCCAAAATTCTTCAGTGGTCCAACCCAGAATACTAGCTCTGAGTAAATCTTGAGTGAAAGTCCCACTATTTAAATCTGAGCATTCTTGCTAAAAATTTCTCACTCTCAGATTCTAACAAAATCCTCTTTGAGCAGGAATTCTGAAATTCAGCTTGTTTGTAATTAAATCTTCACAATTTACTATGAAGCTCTATTACATGGATGGTTTATAAGGACAAACTGATTTGCTTTAGCAAAACATGAGCCAAAGGCATAATACAATCTCTATTATATAGCTTAAAGGTTTGAAGATAGGAGAGATGACAGTGACTGTTAATCTGTTAATTGTGGTTATCCTACCTTGGCTCTGAGTTTGTGGGTTGATGTTTATGTAAGCCTACATTTCAGTACTCCCACTACCCAATTGCCCTCTTCCCTTTTTTCCAGTCCCTGTTTGACACTGTAACCAAATTTAGCCTGAAAGACAATGAGGAACACAAGTTTTGTTTACTGTCCTAATGCTACTGAGCAGCACCATGGGCAACAAAATGGAAGCGGACATGAAGTGCTGAGGAAGCAGGGAGAAGTGAAAGGAAGAAGTGTCTTTGCAGCCCCGGTTCAAATACATGTCAGATTGTGCCCTGGGACTGTGCTACTGCGCTGAGGTGCAAGGACAGAGCAGGTTTGTGACAACACTTTTGGTTGTCTTCACATCTTTCTTTGAAACTGGCTGTCTTCTACTCGTATGTGTAACTCAGCACAATCCTGTTTGAGGGTATTTGAGCCAATACAAACACCACTTAAATGGCAAGGATCAGAGGCAAACAGAGAATTCTGTTCAATTAAATAAAAGACACTTAAGCAAACAGTAGATTTCTGGAAAGGATTGCTACTTTTAAATAACCAGTGTGCAAACTCATATCCAATTCACAGTTTTTATCAAGTTGCCAGTGCAAGCCCTCAAAGAGTCTTAAACAAAGATAATGCTACTGACACTGTAGTTTCTGGTGTTTAATATAGTTTATTTCTATAGTGTGGGTTTTTTGGAATAAGTAAAGAATATTTTCTTAGAAGACGGATTATGTACATGAAAAAAAAATTCTACAGTGGTAACAAACTGGCCTCTGAATTACGGACAATGATTTTTTTTCACTTCATACATAAGTGAAAAAGATGCAGTACTCCTTTTATCAGTATTACTTCAACTGTAACAACTTCATTTCCCATTTCTAGACAGCTTTGGAGATGAAACATGTGAAGGAAGCAGTATATAGAATGTATTTCATAAAATAATAACCTGGCTGGCATTTTACTGGCAGTTCAGATGTGTAGTTGGTTCTGTTATTCTTTGAATCTGCCTTGGATGATGACTGGTAGATTTCTGTGTGGTTACACACAGTCATGTTCCTGAACTGCTGTTAATCTACAAATGCCCTGTTGTCAAGTCATTCTCTGTGGAGAAAGAGCTGGATTGCTCTTCTAACGAAACAGCCCCTGGAAATAGTTACACTGACTCAATTAATAGCAGGGTATCATCAGCTGGAAAGCAATGCCGTGTGTCCAGGTTCCTGGGTTTGTTGGTGTGAGTGACAATAGGACCAGGCACTCAGTGTGAAAACAGAAATTTGCTGTGCATATTTAAACCTTACAAAGGCAAAGAGCTTAATTTACTTTGTGTTTAAATGCAAATGGTCCTGATCTCACAAAAGGAGACAATAAAAGAAAAAACTAACATACCCTACTTGATTCATCAGCTGAAAGACCGTTATCTAAAGAGCCTGGGCTTTCAGGAATAGCTATTATGCACTTAGAAGGCTTTTCCTGGAACAGAATTAGATGGAAAGTATTTTAGTGAAGTGTGAAGACATTCCCAGCTGTCAAAACAGCACAGAGATTTGTAAAGGAAATATTAAGATTAGTTTGAAGACATCTTGAGTAGAATCAATGAGGAAATGGTTATAGAAGTGATACCTATGTGATAATCAATAGGAGCACTTGTAAATGCTGACAAATGCAGTGTACATCAAGCCCAAAAGGCCTGTGCTCTGAGAGGCCTACAGCAAGGCACAGAAAATTTGTCCCAAGATGATGCTTTGATGCCACCCAAGAGAACCCACAAGATGTAGAGGACTTGACAGGTGTCATTCCTTGAACTTTGTGTCATAGTACAAGTGATCCCAGCCAGGCCATTTGGACATGTGCATTTAGGGGCTTTTGACTATGAGAGAAAACTGATTTCAGACACAGTCATTCTTTTAAATACTGTTTTACTCTCCCATAAGGTCTTTCGCTGCGTTTTGTAACTTTTAATCCGTACACCAAGTTCACTGTTGCAATCAGTTTTAGTCAGTCATACTTGCACACCCTGTAGTTTGTTTTAGTAGGAGGTAATTTCATGTCAACACTTGCACGGTGACTAAGCACCTGTCTTTGGGTTTGTTGGATGTAAACACACAAGGTGAGGCTGCTGCCTAGAAAAAGACAAGTCTAGATTTAGCCTTACCTTCCTTGAATGATTTGTTGCTTTTTCTTCTCTTATTTAAGGAGGAAGATGTATCCTTCTCCTTCCATGTCAATGCCAAGACAACATAATTTTTCTAAACTCCTCTCAGTCAGCTATGTATCTGATTTACCAGATTCTGCCTTCACACAGAGATCTCTGACACGTCTGTCTTCAGCAATCACAGAAGTTGTTGAATACTGAATTCAGTGAGGCAAGAAGAATTTCAATTTTATACCTCAGTTGGTAGGAGTTACCAAGTCACTGAGTAGTTTTCTACTTGTCTTTCACTCACGTCTTCACTTGTTATATTGTTCATGCTAGTGTATTAGCCATTCAAGGTAGGAATATTTCTGAAATTAGTAGATCACTGGGGGATGTAGGAAGCTGTGAAGTAGACAGTGCAGTGCTCCTGTTGCAAAATAACCTTATCAGAAATAGCTTTATCCTGAGCACGAATTGATAACATCTGGCTCAGAAAGTGTGTTTCCACAGCAGCAGTAGATATATGAGTGGATCAAGGAAGCCTTGTCTGGCCCATCAGCACAATCATTACTGATCATGAGCTGTGATTACACTGGTTCCACGTACCATTTTTTTTCTCTGTTTAGTTTCTTCATCTGTGGATACCCTTCCTCGTTCCTCTCCACACACAGACATCCACCAAACTACCTGTACACCAAAGAGAGCACGTAGCCCCTGCTAACTGGTATTGCTGAACCACAAAGGCTCATAGCCCTTCTGGTTCCAAATTACTGTAATTACAGGTCTGCCTGTTCTTGTTACATGTTTAAAGGTCTAATGATTTTTTTTCCCTCTCAGTATTGCCAAACGCCTGATCTCAGAGATCCTCTGTACCAACTAGCTCTCACGTTAGTCGGGTGTTGCTTGAAGTGCAGGTATGCCCATGAGCTTCTATATCAGATACTCAGTCCTTTGATCGTGTAATACTAAAATTCCCAGCTCTTCCAAGTACTTTGGCTTTCCCTTAAACCATTCTGACCACGCCCCTTATGCCCTACTTATTTTCAGACATGTTTTGCAGCAAACGCCCATTACTTCGCTGTTAGAATTTATCAGACCACACAACTGTAGACGTAATAACGAGAGACAAACGCTCTCCTCTCTCAGTACGTCTTCCTCCTCAGAAGGTTCTGCCGGCCCCAGCCCGGGGCTGCGGGGTGCCCTCCCTACCTGTCCGGGACAGCTGCCTGTGCCTGCGGCCGGGGCCGCCACACTGACAGGGCTTTCCGCGGGGAGATGGAGCTCCCACAGCCGGGGCCGCCACACTGACAGGGCTTTCCGCGGGGAGATGGAGCTCCCACAGCCGGGGCCGCCACACTGACAGGGCTTTCCGCGGGGAGATGGAGCTCCCACAGCCGGGGCCGCCACACTGACAGGGCTTTCCGCGGGGAGATGGAGCTCCCACAGCCGGGGCCGCCACACTGACAGGGCTTTCCGNGGCCGCGGGCAGCACGCCCCGCCCGCCGCCGGCAGTGCCCGGGCTTCGCGGGGCTCAGGGGGGCGCGGAGCTCGCACCGAGCGCCGGCTCTGCAGCTGCCCCGGCGCTGGCAGCTCGGCCCGGCCCAGCGGCGGAAGGTCCAGGCCAGGGTACGGGCCGGGGGGCGCGGGCGTGCCTAAAGCATTGGCTGCCTTGGCCTGGCAGCGGGCGGGGGACAGACAAGGCTTGCTTTAATACGCTTCGAACTCATTAGCTAACACCAGAGCATCGCTTAAGTCTTTCCTCTCTACGGACCTTACCTGAAAGAGGCTGGAATCAGATGTGGACAGAGGAGTGGGTACTCCTTGGGTGCTCCAGCAGTCGAATTACAAAATTTTTTAAAAATAGGCTTATTTCATCATATAACGTGAAAAACGAGTATTTGTTACTGGCCTGTGGTTTCACCTGTTAACACAAAATAGTTTGTAATGAATATGCAGACAATATTCATATAGTAGTTAGTAAATAATATTTGTTAGTTGCTTTTTGTATCCATTGATAAGAAGACAAATAAATTTTAAATGTTTCAATAACTTGTCTACTGAAACTGTAATTCTTAAGCATCCTAAGACAGCAAGTGCATTTGGTGACACTAATGTCAGTAGCCAGTCCTGTGAATATATTCAGCATGCTGCATGTTCTTATTATTGATTAACCTTGATGGTCATGGGGGAAGGAAAATGAAGATGGGAAAAGGATAATCAGTGGCATGTTGTTCAGTCCAAGCTCCATTTCTTGATAATAATTTAGGCTCTGATGGTGACTTTGTTACTACTTTTACAGACTTCTGATTTAGAAGGACAAACTCTAACGCAGCACTTTTAAAACTGTTCTTGTTATCTCAGGGAACAGTGTGTACAAATCCACAGTTCTTAAAAGGCCACGGAACTGACTGACAGGCTGTGGATTTGGATGTAGAAACTGCAAAAGGATGTCCTAAGAGGCAGGAGTTGAAACAGGAGAAGTTCTTTGAATTCTGTTTGGGGAGGCTAGAAACAATCTTTTATGCCAACTTTCCACTCTGTAGTGCTGGAGTTTAGTAATAGGCCTTGGCACTTGCTCCAGTGCAAGATTCTTGATGACGGAGATGTTTTAGTTGCTGATCCAATATTGAACTCTATCTGGGAAGGAATCAAAAATTTAAAAGCAATTGAGAGAAAGGGTTACTGATTGTAGAAATGTGGATTTACTACTGATGGATCTACTGTAAGTATATATGTTCCCTAAGGATGGTTTTAAGAACTGTAGCTGACCTACATTTTCTTGAGAGACATTCCGATAAATACTGAGTGGCTGAGCACACGTTCATCCGGAGTGGTTTACGACAGACTTTCTTGCTGTTACAGTGAATTTTCACCAAAGGCTGCAAAACTTGCATCTCTTACTGTTCAAGTCAGTCTCTGCATTTTAAAATTTGCTGGATTTTTTGCTGTCCAGTCCTCATTCTTCTTGCATATGTGGTGTGTCAAGATAAGCTTTTTTTCAGAATTACTGTGATGAGGATGGTGGAAAGGCTTAGAAGAATCATTTAGGGAAGTATTCTAAGTGCTGGGTTAACACAGGTATTTGGGGAAGGGAGAAAAACCCACATCACCCGGACACACAAATGAAAAGGAGATTCAGAGGTGTAAGGCTGCATTATACAGGCCTATACGAGCCTGAGATGAATTTGGAGCCCATATCAGGTGGGAATACAGAGTTGATCGTCCTGATTTATCAGACTGGCATCTAGACTCCTAATTCCTCATGTAAGTTCAGTTTTTAAATAAATTTTTATCTTACAGTAAACAGGGTTTCATGATCGAAGAGCTCACTCTTGATCTGTTTGGAAGTTAACACACTTCAGTAGAAAGAGGAGTTAAGTTTGGTCTTACTCTGTCTGTGGCAAGTTGGCCACCTGATCTTAAGGAATAAAGAAAGAAGAAATGCTGTTTAAAGGAATGTTGTCAGCATAATGATCACTTCAGAAGTCTTTTAGACCAGTGATGGTCACAAGACCCAGTGTAGCTTGCCCTCAAACCTTTTGTGTAATGACCCCACTTTGCAGTTGCAATCTATGCTTACCCAAGTAACAGAGGGGGAAGTAGAGGAGAATCTTGCAAAATATGGAGTGTTGCTCGTATAAGGGTAACTTTTGTTCTGCTGCCCAGGTACTGACAAAACTGCTGCCTCGAGGAATCTCACATCTGAAAACAGCTGAGCTGCATGAATACAACCTTGTAACTCTTGGCCGTAGTTGTGATAGCAACAGCTCTCAGATTTGGAGAGTCCCCAGCTGGCTCAGGTGAAAGGTGGTTCTGTGGAACAGCTGTGCCAGTCTAGCAGCTCATTAGTGCTCACCCAGCTTTCCTTGTACCTGTTTGTTGGCTACTTTGTGGAGTCCTTTATCTTGCTAAAGGATGAGGAAATAACCTGGTGAGGAAGAAGTGATTAATTTTGTAGTTTAATTACTTTAATGGAGGAGCTGGCACCACGTTTGGGTTAGGTTGTTTCTTAATCTGGTCTGTGCATCCTCAAGGTGCTTTAGTAGCAGGAGTCGCAATGCCTGGAGTTCATGTTTGTTCATACCAAGGGAGCAACACCAGAGACCAAACTGCCATGTGTAGTAACTGACAGCAAAATCCTGCAGTGCAATTGCTCAGTTTTCTCTGAGATTTAAATAAAAAAAGCATTGAAGTGCATTCATATAATACTGGTATTAGAGAAGAAGAAGAAACAGGTACCAGTCAAAACCTTACGTGCAGAGCCTGCTTGAAGGCCTGATATCAGGCACAATGCTCGTTAAAATCTAAGGTATTTTCTTGGATGCCTTTCCCAAGTGTTTTGGGGGAAAAGGAGACCAATTATGATGCTGAGTTTTATGCCTTTTTAAAAGTGTTTTCTATTTAGCTAGAATGATATAATCATACAGAAAAATCTTTAAGAACCAAAATAACCCACTGAATGCTTCTGTTCTACTGACAATATCTACTAAAAATGTATATTCTGTGCAATTACTTCTGCATATTTGCTTCATATTTAGATGAACTATAATTTTTTATATCTATCAGTTTGGTGATGTTCAACAGGAATGTCTTTAATGCTCGGGGTAAGTAGTTTTTGTGGCTGTTCTTTCTCCTTCATTCTCTCATATAGCTCGTCGATAATCACTGCGTACTATCTCGTGTCTCAGAAGTTTTTGGAGCTGATAACACATCCTTATAAGATCAGTGTCAGATGCACTGAACTCTTTACCTTTTAGAGCTGACTAAACACCACTACTATATCAATGTTCTGATACCTTCTGCAAACAATTTGTTAGGTACTTGGCTAAAGTTTTCTGGAAAGACACCTAAATGAAGTTTGTTAATAATTGATTTACATGCAAAAGAGCTTTGCCTGTGAATTCTTGCTGACTGCTAATTGAGCTGTGTGTGTTTGTATGGTCAGCTGGCTAGATGTCAGGAGTGATTTAAATGTTTATGCCTCATGTGATCCAAGGTATCTGGAAGTATCATGTGAGACGTTGTTTGCTTTCTTGTTCCTAATTTTAAACACAGGCCTTTTCTGGGGCAGTCCATGGAGTCTATGAGCTATTTCAAGATATTCTTCTTAGAGAACTGTGGTCAGAACTTAGATTAATTTTCCAGGAAAGTTGGTTCATTTTGAAGGAAAACTAATTTATAGAACCAAGAAGATGACAGTTATTTGAGGAAATAATACTGGTTTAAAAGTTACGATAGTTGATATATACCCAAAGGCATTTGCATTTCAGATAAAAGTAGTAAAAAAAGTACCGACTGCTAACCCTCTTTTTTTTTCTTTTTCCCCCCATAAAAAGTATCCTGGCTCCCCACCCTGTTACTAAATAGGTAGCTTTTTTTTTTTTTTTTCCTTAGGATCCTCATAGTTGGACACTTGTTGAATGATCTTTTTTCTTTGTTATCTGAGCATTCTTAAGGCAAGTCACTTTCAGGGTGCAATTTCCTTATTGTCTCCTGGTGGGAACTGTGAATCTGTCATTAAGACTTAAGGATAGTGATAGGCAGGAGTAGGAATGTATCCTAAAGCTAATTGCTGCAATTCAGTCTGTTACCTCCCTTAAACCTCTAATGATATTTCTAAATGTGCTTTTCCTAAAAGTTTCATCATACAAAAACACATCCCAGAGGGAGATCTACTAGTTTTGTCAGGGAAGATGAGACGCAAAAATTAGCCAAAGATACTATAATATGGGAAGTGAATTGGGCTCATCGATGTATATTAGAGTGAGTTCTGTTGGGATTAGCATCTTCGTGAAAATGTGGATGTGCTAGAACTGATAGAACATGAAATCTAATGGAAACACTTCTTCCTGCTGAATAAGAAATCTCATTTTTCCAAATGCTGCAGTTCTGAAATTAATAGAGGAATTACACAGCTGCAAATTAGGGAAGCAGGGTACTGCTGAAGATCTCATCTTGGACATCTGATCTTAACTAGTGCTGATGTATTTTGCAGAGCTTCACGAGCAAGTTATTTTGGGGTCAGTCTGCAGGCTTTAAAAAAATAACAACTCTCTTTAACGTTTCCAGCAAAAAGGCTTAGAAACTACAGATACTGGTAGATGAGAGGATGAGGAGAAAAATTGTATGCAGATTACTCTGCCCACAGGTCCTTTCTCTGTATGCCCTGAAAGAAAAGGGAAAGATGTTTTTCTTACTACTTTCAAATTCGACCATAGAAAATTTGGAAAGCTACATCCTTAACCTACAGAATTAATCTTCAGTGCGATATTTTTTAACCTGTTACTTATAAAAAACCACAAAGTAGTTCCCCAGCCAAAATGTAAATCATTAACACTGTTAAACTGGGTGGGTTGAAGACTGAAGATCTTGCATGTTTTTTTCAATAATCTCTAAAACCGAATTTTGTATTTTGTTCCCTATAGGTTCACCATGAACCATCTTCATTTTGCAGAGTGTACTTTATAAAATAAAAAAAACCCCAAGGTGTGAATGATAGTGATTAGCAGTTTCATTGTTAATATGGAAATATAAACATGACAAAAACGTTTTTGTTAATCCCTGCTTGACAAGCAAACAGGCATCGTACTTGTTCATGAGAATTTATTTTTTAACTGCAGTATGGATCTTTGCACAGGTAGGACTTGTGCCTTATCTTTTGTTTAGGATTGAAAAAATTGCCATATTTCATCTTGTTCCTTATCATCCCTTGAGTAAAAATCAATATGTCATGTTTCTCATCCTATATCCTGAATTGGACACAGGAGCACAGCCTCTCTCCTCCAGAAGCTGGAAGATAAAATATCTTAACTTAATGAAACTTGCAGTTAATCTGAGATCATTCCATTAAGTCCAAGTGAGACTTTGTACAGTTTCCTGCTTTCAGTGCTTTTGTTGATAAATATATCTTGATTATAATCTTAAACTTCTTCAGTTGTGAGTTTTCTTACTCTGAGCAGGAGTGCTGATGATTGAGTGCAGTTTGGAAACCTCAGCACGTTCGCCAAACTCTAATACCCCAGATGTTTGTCTAAGTCTTTGAAAGGTGTCTTTGCTGGAAGAACTTTATTTCTACCCAAGGAAGTGAGATTCCAGGATAGAACAAAATGTCACTCTTCTTTTTTTTGCATTGAAACTGAGGACAAAATCAACCTGTTCTGTCCTTGGCAGGTCTGCTGCTGAAACTGGCCAGTCATGACAGATTGATATAAATAGAATTACGTTCTGTTCCTTTTCCAATTAAAAGCACTGATACAGCAGAGGCACGAGACTGGAACAAGTTGTTGCCTTAGTTTTCTAAGCAATAACTAAGTAGGATTTTGTGAGGTTACAAGACTGAACTTCAGTAAACTCTTTCTAGGGTGTGATGCAATACTGTAATCTCCCTTACTATGCTTTCCAGTATATCAGAGTCCTTGAAATATGACCTAAAATAAACCATGGTCAGCTACTGGGCCTTTTAACGTTTCACTTAAGACTATAAAAATAAAGCTCCTAAAAACCTAATGAGAAAGTAGAGATAGTTAATAAAGAAATCCTGAGGTATATCTTGTGGTGGGGCATAACCTGCAGTGGTTGGAGGTTGTAAGAGTGTGGTTGTCTGAAGTTCTGGCCTTTTTCAGTTCTGCAATAAGTTTTCCTCTAAAAGCACATCTGGTTTTCCAGTTAAATTAGGCATTCCACTAAAAGATACTATCTCTTTCCTTAAACCATTGCTAAGTATTATAGAACTTGAACAGTTTTGATTAAATAATTGACTGGGGGATGGGGGGAAAAAATGTATGGGTAGATCTGCATTAAAAAACTTCAGAACTAAACATTGACAAGTTAATAGGACACAGCACACCCTAAAAAGAGGGATTTGTGGAGCTGAAAGGAGTGGAGGGAACCCTTAAGTGCCTAACTTCTAAGTTTTTCTAATACAGAAAAACTTCTCAGTCACTGAAATGTTTTTGCCTCTCTGGTTCTTGAGGAAAAAAATGACTAAACATAACAGGATGTAAGAAGTTTCTCTGAAAACTTGGTGCTGAAAATTTTAAGAGTGTTTGGTTAAGACTAATTCTAATTTGGAAAAATATTCCTGTTTCCATCTAGGGTTTAAAACATAATGAAGAATAAACCTTAGTCAAAGGGATACTGGCATTTAGTACATACCTTAAGAAAGTGCAAATACCCAAGACCCTTTCCTCCAAGAAGTACTGATGTAAGGTATCCAAAGGAAAAAAAGTAATACTGTTGTTGCAGCCAAACCTGAATGTAAAAGATATGAAACTGCATTTTTACATTGTTAGCCAACTATGTCTTGTGTTGCAAAAGTGTGGCCTTATGTGAAGAAGGGCAGATAAATTATATAAATGGATCTTTTACTTTCTAAATTTTTAATGTTAAATTGATAGTTTGCTGGCAGCTGTTTAAAGAAAAGAAAGACTTGCATGTGCAGTTGTGATGCTCTGAAAAAAAAGTTCTTTCAGAAAGATTCAGTTTGTACTTTAAAACACAGATAATTTTGATAATGTCCAAGACAATCTTTTTCTTTGTACCCATGGCCTTATATGATGTGGTCCCATATAGTCTGCTCTTTGAAGTTATGATCTGTTGATCCAGAATCATTCTATATCTTGGTTTCTCAGCTAATGATTTTTGAAAATATAAATATATAATAATATATAAATATAAATATTTTCAGTGGAAAACGTACAGGTAGTACCTTCTTATGTAGCATTTTTTTATCATATTACAAAACCTAATGGCGTCTCTGGATGCAGTGATAATGCATATAAGGAGTACACTATTTAGCTGTGTATACTGTAAGATAAAATGTTATATACTTTAATTAACTGTCTCACTTTTATCTCTCTCTCTCCTTTTTATATTTTTCAGTCCCGGGGGACTTAGGTAATCAGTTGGAAGCAAAGTTAGATAAGCCATCAGTGGTGCACTATCTCTGCTCTAAGAAGACAGACAGTTATTTTACACTCTGGCTGAATCTAGAATTGCTTCTGCCTGTCATCATTGACTGCTGGATTGATAATATCAGGTAAGATCAGAAATGTTGCTCTTTGCAGTTACATCCTTTCCTTAGGCTGACATGCAGAATGGCTGCCTTTAAATTCCTTTTCTGATTCAAGACCAGTGAGAGAAATGACTTGGAATTTCTGCTCTTTTTGGAGTCAGGCTCTTCTTGGTGATGCCAAGCAATAGGACAGGAGGAAATGGGCAGAAACTGAGGCACAGTAGTTCCACCTGAAATATTTTGGTTTTAAAAATCGCCTAATTTAAAGCTTTCACACTATTTCATAATTCAATCTACTTTATTAATGTTCCTGTAAAAATAATATAAATATATGAAAACATGATATAATTAGCTGGTGCAATTAAAATTTAAAATTATTGTACTGGCATGTTGCTCTTTTATGAATGTACTGGGCTGTTGTAAAGCAGTCTGCTTTGTCTTGCCCTATGTCTTATGGATTAGAGAGATCTTTGTTGAGAGAAGATTTGTGCATCAGTTTAGATTCTTAGACTCCATCTAGGGGTAAAAACTTGCATTTAGAAATGGCAATTGTATTGATATGGTATTAAAAACAAACCAACCCCCAACTATAAAAATAGGGATGATTAAAGAAATAAACTCCTGACTCAGTACTCCAGATTCTTCACATCGTGAGTTGATTTGAAAAGTATTTTCAAAACATTCAGTACCTCAATATGTTTCTTGAGGTGCCAATCATTATTAACCAAGAAAAAGTATTCCCTTATGCTGGTATGGGTGTTTCTAGTTAAATGGAAATTAATTATGGTTAGGTAGGATAATATTTTTGATTTCTGATTTTATAGGTATTTTGGGTCCTATTGCCACATTCTTATGCTCTTTATAAGTTTTTTTCCATTTTGTGGCTTGATGCAAAGTCAAATGGTACAGAACTATATAAAGTAGCTTATATTTTAAAGATGAAGTTCAGCCACAGTTCCATATACTCAGTTTGACAGAGATGAAACGTCTTAGATTCTGCACGTAAAGCATTGAAGTAATTGTTTGCACTGTATAACCTCTTTGCCATGAGAGTACTCTGGTCATGTCTGCTTGGGTTAGGTTTTTTCCCTCCTTCTGAGTAACAGCACTTAAAGTTCTTGTACTGCACTCAGAATGTAAGACTCAGTGTAGTTGAGGGTTGTCATGTGGCAATGTAACATGTTTTATGTTTCTTTTCATTGTTTTTCTTCCCCTCCTCCCCAGGCTGGTATATAATCGAACAAGTAAGGTTACAGAACCACCAGATGGAGTGGATATCAGAGTACCAGGATTTGGGCAGACATTTTCCTTGGAATTTCTTGACCCAAGTAAAAGGAGCGTTGGTATGTACAAGCTGTGTCTGGAGTGCTTTGACACTTGGGGGGTTTTTCTAGTTTGTCTTTATGCAACAGGCTACTGAAATGTGATTTCAAATTACAGTTCCATGAGCTCACTTTGCTTTTAAGAGTTTTCATTGCATTGTATTGTTTTGTGTGGCCTGACAGATTGAGACAAGAAGATTCCATGTTATTTAGTGTTGTGTTAAATCTGAGTTTGCTGGATGAAATCTGAGTAGGCATATCGATGCGTTCTGAAAATGAGATGGGTTGAGTAGAAAATTCTGTGACTGAAGCTTGACTTGCAAAACTGAAATAAAAGCACTTCAGCTTGGTTCTGAGTAAGATGTTCTTTGGCCTTAGGTATGGGTAAATGGGACTGGGAGATATGGTACCAGAATCTGTAGGTCCTTGTATTTTGTTGATGTCAGAATAATTATAAAATTGCATTTGTGCTGCAAAAGATTTCTGCATTAATGTGTTTGCAGGGTTTTTTGTTTAGTGCCTTTGTAGAAGTCATGTTTCAGAAAACACTGAGTTTGATAAGCTTTTTTGAGTTAGATGTGGCTGAAGACTGGAGGAGTTGAATAGTCAGTAATGCACTGAGCTTCATGGGCTTCATAACATGGATCTGTTCTTTAAGGGCAGTGATGTGTCTAATGATCTGCACTAGATCACTCTTACAACTAGAACAGGTTTATGATTAAATTCTCTGCTTGAGGGACTATATGATAAACATTCAAGACTAACGAGTAAGGTTCTACTCAAAACTTAAATATGACTCTGATGTTCAGTAGACTGTTCTGACTGTTACTGGAGGCATGAAGTCGTGGTAATACTTATATCCTATGTGTCAAACCTTGTAATATGTAACATCTTTCAATATGCAGTCTGAAACTGTTTCCCTACTTTGCTATTAAAGCTTTATGTTCAGTTATTTAAGTCTTAATCCACTACCCCAGACATAGAAAAACAGTTTTGGGATAGTTTCCAAAGTTCTGCCCTGGGGTACACGATAAGTACTTGTTTCCAAGAATAAATGTTAATGAAGTCCAGGCCAACCTTTATATTCTACCTGACATTATTTGCAAACAACAAAAGCTATGACTGACGAAAACCCCTCAGAAATTATTATGTTGCAGTTCAAGGGTAAACTTTCCTCTGCTGAGTAAAATGTATCCACTTTGTGTATACTACATTTTGCTGCCAAAATGTTTGAGAGATCAGACAACTAGTAACAAGTTTTAATAGTGATGTTCTCTCAGTTTTGGAGGATAGTGAGCATAACTCATTTTGTTTAATATGAGTGCAGCTTTCTCGATTGTTAAAGGCAAACTGCAGGTTTAATGTCTATCTGGTGTCAGAGATAATGCCTCTGGAACTTTGTTTTGCAGTAGTGTCTGACAGCTGTTTCTCACACTAACCTTGCTACTGTTCTGCTTCTCTCTTATCTGATGTTTACAGGAAGTTACTTTTATATGTTGGTGCAGAGTTTAGTAGATTGGGGCTACAAACGTGATGAAGATGTAAGAGGAGCACCTTATGACTGGAGAAAGGCACCAAGTAAATAATATACTGTTACTTAAACAAAATTTTGACTCTCCTAGCCAGCAAATAATGTATTGAATCTCTTCTCCCAGCCTGTACAATTATACCTAAAAACCTAATTTTGATTAGTTCTTGGGGCCTGGGTACTCCTGGATATAGATGCAAGCTCAGTGTTGTGGTTTCTTTTTTTTTCTTCTTTAAACAACTTGCCACTTAAAACTTGCTTAAAAACAGAACAAAACAACAGAAAAAGCCCATTTCACCAAAGCACATGCACACAAAACCCCCACCCCTCCCATTTAATATTGGAATTTCTAAGCTCTGAATTATTAATGCCACAGACAGTTCAGCACAATTATTTAAAAGCTTATTTTTTTTTAAAGCTTAGCATTCACAATAATTATCACTGTGTAATCTGTTTGTTGTAGATGAGAATGAAGACTATTTTGTGGCACTTCGCAAGATGATAGAGTTACTGTATGAGCAATATGGGAGCCCTGTTGTCCTAATTGCCCACAGTATGGGTAATATGTACACCCTCTACTTCCTCAACCGACAGCCCCAGGATTGGAAAGACAAGTACATCAAGGATTATGTGTCATTGGGTGCTCCATGGGGAGGAGTGGCTAAAACTCTCCGTGTGCTGGCTTCAGGTAGGTAATTTGAGGCTTTGCACTGCATTTTGTGTGTAGTGCACAATACTAACGAGACTGTTGACTAGAAGACTGCAGGATGAGAGTTCAAGGTACCATGAAGGTAAAAATACTTTTTTGTGAGTGATGACAACTCGATGTTTCATGCCTTGCAACCCAGCTGTTATTTTTCGTGTTTGTGGGGGTGTACTGAGTTTTCTCATATGTTGTAACCAGGAGCTTTCTCCCTTCTTGGCCTCTCCTGACCTCTTTTCAGCAGATTGTTGTGTCATTTGCTGTTTGGCCTGATGCCTTCTATTTCTGTCCCTTCTGCCACCAGCCTGATTGCTCTCTGTTCAGTATTGCAAAGCTACCAAGGACTCCTGAGCATTCAGCAGTTTCCTTTGATTAAAGATTACACAGCTGTGTGAGGTTAACAGTAAAGGAAATTTGTAGGCACGGTAGGGAACCGGTGTCCACAGTGTAAATGTCAGGGGAAAGTTAGAACTCTACAGATTAGGAAAGTGAGTCTTGGGTTTAGCACACTGGATATGCCAAAAACTAAAAAACAAAAAAATTGAATAAAGCAGCAGAATGTATTTCACTAAGTAACTGAAAATGACTAATGGAAAATGTTCACTTACCCCATCATGTGATACCATAATTACATCATGTGCTTTGACATTTAGTTCATGATGTTTCTGACTTGGTTTTGTAGCTTGTTTCTGACTTGTTAGCTTTGGATAGCCACTATCTTCTTCCTAATCAAAGCTGACATCAGAAATTGGACTTGATCAAAATGCAAAACACACAGCAAGAGCCAGCCATGCATGGACAGAGCAAAGAATACTTTGCTTAGCAAAGGTACTTGATTCTGAACAGTTGTGCACTACTCCATTACTAATTAGAAAACTTGACTGAATACAAATGTCCAATTTACACATTGTTAAAGCTGTTGAAATGGTGTTATAAAAATTTATTTCTTTTCCACAGGCTTTGTCTGACATATTTGCATGCTGCAGAAATGGCAAGAAGTGAACAATGTTAATATCACCTTCATAAAATCACATGATTATATAAAATTCCACAGTCACGTATTTCTGTTGGATTACACTTTTGTGCTTCATACCTTGTCTACACTTTATAATGCACCTCAAGCAAAGTGGCTAATTCTTCTAATGCATAATGAACAGCTAAATTTCTACTAAAATGTAGTTAGTCATATTTTAATCTGTATATCTGTTGTACTCAACTTCATGTTTTCAAGCAGAAATTTAAGAATCATGTGGGAAAGTTAAATGAGCAAACATAATATCAGAATACATAGTTTTAGGCTGTTTCTGACTCAAGTAACTGTAGTAAAGCAACACCATCCGCACTTGGATTGCATTAGTCTATATAAGAGTTTCTGAAGTTATCAGGGTTAGTATGCAGAAGAATTGTTGCTTTAAAAAAAATATACTGCATTTCAGCAGGAAAGACAAGGCACTCTATGAATGCATTCTTTCTGCTCCCATTCCTGTTTATAATATGTAATGCCTAGGAACTTCATGTCAGATCTGCAGTTGTGTTATCAAAGTGGTAAACAGTACACAGATGGAATTGTTTTCTGGAGATTTCTGTGATACTCTCAGCTACTTATACATGTGCTTTGCTGGATCCCACTACAGTGGGCAAAGATACAAAGCTCACAGTGGTTTGTTTCTGGTTTTGAAAGGTTGAAATGTTAGCAATGTCTTCCTTAGACCTGATGTTTTGAGTGTTGTCTGTAGACTTACACAGTCTTGTTGGCCATCCAGTACTTCTTCACTTATGGAAAAAGTATTTGGGAAGCATTTTGTAACAGTTCTGTAAGAGAAGGCTGGAATAGTCAGGTTCTGTGTTTGATTATTCTACTGGAAATAAATGTTGTACACATTCCTTTCATTGTTCAGTTCAGAACTGGGGCTTTCTTTGCTGCAAACTGCTGAGCAGTATTCAGTAGCTTAGTGGTGAGAGTGCACAGTGAAGTGCTTACACCACACAGTATCATGAAACCCATTTTTCAGGACCTTTGTGATTCCTGCTGTGCATTTGAGTTTTCTTTATCTGTTTCAGACTAGCAATGTCTCCATATAGTCCTCCTAAAGATGGCAATACTGTGCTTTGTGCCTCTCTGCTGAAGCAATAGTGCCACCCCATGGAATTGAAATAGCACCAGAGTATAGTTTTCAGGAATAGTGGTTTTGGTTGCAGCATTTCAATTTTTATGGCATGGTTGACCTGGACCACTACACGCTGTAACTACCTGGATCTAATAATGGAAAATAAAGTTCAAAGTTCAGCTGACAAAAGAATTGAGGTGCGACAGCCACTGTGATAGTGAAAACAAATAAGGAATATATACTCATGTCTGTGTCAGGGTTTTGGTTTTGTTTTTTTTTAAATAATCACTGTATCAGCCATTTATTAAGCAGCTTTTAATTTTGTGAAGATGCAAGAACAATTGTTGAAATATGCAGAAAGATGCATATGAATTATCATTTAGTCATGTGTTAGTTTAAGCCATTTTTTACAGTCATTCATCAACTCATTTACATTTTGGAAGTTATTAAAACTCAGTTTACAGAGGTTAATTAACAAGACAATCATAAATGAGGAAAAACTTTTCAAATTGCCACTGGAAGCCAGGGGAACAAACTTATTACTCATGTTATCACCATGAGTGCTGGTAATTGCTGCTGTTAAAGATTGATGCTTTGCTTTACAGATAATGAAATCCCACTTTTTTTCCTAAGGTGACAACAATAGAATCCCTGTTATCAGTTCACTCAAGATCAGAGACCAGCAGAGATCAGCAGTTTCCACGAACTGGATGCTCCCCTACAACTACACGTGGCCTCCAGACAAGGTGTTTGTCAGCACGCCCGCAGCTAACTACACTCTGCGGGATTACCGCAAGTTCTACAGGGACATTAACTTCGAGGATGGCTGGCTCATGAGGCAGGACACGGAGCACCTGGTGTACCAGATGTCACCGCCCGGGGTGCGCATCCATTGCCTGTACGGCACCGGCGTGGAAACCCCCGATTCTTTCCATTATGAGAGCTTTCCTGATAAAGAACCCAAGATTTTCTACAGCGATGGGGATGGCACAGTGAACTTACAGAGTGCCTTGCAATGTAAAAAGTGGGTGGACATGCAAAAACAGCAAGTGGTGATGTTTGAGCTTTCAGGAAATGAGCACATTGAAATGCTGTCCAATGCTACTACTATCTCCTATGTGAAAAAGCTGCTCTTTGATTTGTGATAACCTTGTGTTGATAGTTATTTTCCTCACCTGTGATGCCTTCCCTTAAATATGGGGAAATGCCTTTTAATCCCTTGATATTTAGATATTTGATTTATTTATTTTGCTTTTTTTAAAAGGTTGTGTTCAAGTTGCTTGGTGTCCTAAATGATCATTTGTCTCTGATTTGTGTTTATGATGCTTCATGGTATTTTCACATTCTGCAAATTTTGTCAAATATGCATTTTGGTGCCTCTGGTGTTGTGTCCAATGGTCATACAGACTTTCCTCTGGAGATTGTGCAGCCACTTGCACATACCACATGGAGTCATAGATCCCAGAGCTCCTTTGTGTGGTCTTTGCAGGTTTGGAGTGGGAAGGCTAGGAAGGATGGCAATTTTGGATGCCCAAGGGAATGGTATTAACAATTTGGGAAACACAGTAAGCTTTTTAAAGGGTCTTTCATATTCTGATCCACAGTTCCTGGTGGATTAGTTTGTAAATGTGCCTATCTGCTAGGTACGATAGGGAAGAGGTCTGCCTGGAACTGTGCTGCCATTGTTGTAATCCAGACTTTTTTTATTACAGCCTGGGAGAAAAAAAGATAGATGTGTGAATTACTTGAAGCTTCTTTATTAGGTACCCTACTGGGTTATTTTAGAAAGAAGAAATTGTTTGCTCATCAACTTCTAGAATCCCTGATTGCACACAGTCTGGAGTCTGAGGAATTCTCAGCCTGTGCTTTATTTGTCAGTGAGGGAATTAAGCTGAACTGTGGTTGGTGCTTGTAATAACTGTAGCAGTGTGGAGTAGCACATAAATCAAAGCTAATTGAATACTGCTAAACAATCTATGCAGTGTGGAATTGCATTTCTGGGTGAAAAACAACCTTCTGTAGTGGAAATGACAATGGATGGTGGGCAGTATTTAAAAAGGAAAAGCAAACTTCTGAAATGGGGTGGAGAATGGAAGCCAGCACAATGTTGTATGGAGTATAAACCTTGTTCTCAGTCAAATGCTTTGGCTCTGATCCCATTGCCTAAGCAGTGATTAGATCAACATTGCATTCCACATCTAGACTAAAAGTAGTTTCCCATAGATTACAAGTTTCATTTTTGCTGTTTCAAGAAGTTGGGATAAGTGGTTCCTTAAATGTTTCTATAAATTGCTGAACCTACAATTCTGTAATTTCCTGCAGTGTTGTTTCACTCAATGTTAAAATAGAGTAATTTCAACTCTGACCTCCACAGAAGTGCTGGCCTAAAGGCCATCGTATTTACCACCTTGATTACAGAAGTCCTGTTGGAGAAATAGTTCTACTCAAGAATTCTCTCTTGCTTGCTTTAAAACCAGTCACCTGGTTAGACTGCACTTAGTTTTCTAAAAACACAGTTTTGAATGCTTTCAAAATGCTAGGTTCTCCAAGAAAAATGTTTTAAGAGTTTCAGAAACTCATCGAACTATTAAGGATTCATTACGTAAGAAACTGAATTTGTCTAAAGGGTGAAGTTTTAACTATTTTGGTAGCATGCCTAAAATGTTTTCTGCCATTGGACATATCAATAACATGTGTTGAACTGATGAGCTTGAATTCTTGCTATTGTAGAATGGAACCAGGAGGTAGTTTTAAGGCTTTAAGTTTTAATTCAGAAATCTCTTGTTAATTCAAACCAACTTGAGCTAGGGTCATCAACAAGCTAAATATCTTCCTAGGTTTTAACTTCCTTATGTAGCTTTATTTCTCCCTCTGCATTTTTTCCTAGTACTTATGTTGAGGGAGTGTAGACATTTTCCTGAATTTTAAAATGGATCATTAATCTTGTCCTCACTTGCCCAGGAGCCTACAGTTCAGCAGCAATATTGCCTAGACTTTTCCAGAGTAAGTACTGAGTTGCCCACAGCCTTTGTTATGTGTAATTATTGAAATGAAAAAAAATACCGCAACCAACCAACCTAAACAACCAATCCCCCCAAAATAAAAAACCCTACAACAACAAGGATGGGGGAAGAAAAACCCCAAACCCCTCAAAAAGTCACCACAAAAATTTGCTCTTTAGCCACGTGATCTATTTTATGCAGGGCTTGTCAGCTGGATAAGCTTCAGGCTTGTGTTCCAAGACTGCTCAAAGATGGTAAAGCTCTTCCTTGGTCTGACTCAATTTTTGAATAAATTGCTATTTGAATAAATTACAGAAAACAGCTAATCACAATCTGTATTTCTTGCTGAAGGAGAATGCCTGTTAATAAGCACTGGATTGAGTGGAGCTGGAGGCTGTATTGCAGGATACCAACATAGATATCAAGGGCTGAAAAATGAGAAAACAATGTAGGTAAACAATTCTTAACCTGATCTGGAGAATGTTTCTAAACTTAATTTGGATCCTTACCCATTGGTCAGTAGCATTTTCAGTCTCAAGGCAAGAATTTAGCTTCAGGGGTTTTTGTGATTTGAAGTTCCAAAATACGTGATTCAAAAAATGCTTGTCCTTTTTCCTCTTTTTTTCTTTTAGTACTTCCAAAATACACTTTTTGTGACCCAAAAAAGAAAAAGCACAACTCTTTTATTCTTTTCTAATTTTGGCAACCGAGTACTGTGTTTCTGAGATTAGTTGGCTGTATCTTTTAACCTAAAGATTTCTAAACCAGTTTTCCACGAGTAGAGAAGCCCTAGAATGTTTCCTTAAAGTTGTGTTAGTTAGTGTGGTAAGATGAAACTGAAGGTTTTTCAAGGCTTTTATTTGTTTATGTTGTTTGTCACTATAAAGCCTTGTAAAGAAACGTGTGTGCCTAAGTACTGTGTAAGAGCAAGCACAGTGCTTCTGGTGTTCTTTGGTTGGATGTGGTGGATCTGCAAGCTATAGTTTTATGTCCAGAAAGTGTGGTTTTGTTGTTTTGTTTTGGTTTTTTTTCCCCTGCCAAGTGATCATCAGCCCTTTCATTTGCAGTTTCTTGCATATTAGGATGCAGTTCTTGTTGAAAAGTGAATGCATTATTCAGTTGCTGAAATGGAACCACTGCACTCTGCATGTGAGGAGTGGCTGCTCTCTGCAGCACCATCCTCTGCAAGGACAGTACTGAGTATTGCTGTTACAGACCTGCTGCAGCCATGTGCATTGAGCTTTCTAGATTCATGTGGGGAGAGAGGTCTGAAAAAGAAATGTGTAAGGAGAATGTGGCACTTTGATAAGAGGATTAACTCAGGTGCTTTGCCACGCTGCACAGTGGAAATGTTTGAATTCACTAATGTATCTTCATTATACCTAAAGCATTAATTATGTGTCTCTTTCCATAATTTTTACTTAGTTTTATTCTTCCAGGATATTTTCAGAAACCAAAACTAGTCTTGAGGACCAAATGTGTTTCTTATTTGTGACAACATGTATAGAAAATGCTGAAGAAGCTTTTAGCTGTCATTGTAGTACTTCTGAAGAGGTTCAGAGGCACTATGTGATTCTGTATAAAAACAGAAAGCTTCAATAACTAGCAATAATTGCAAAGGATTTGCAGACCAAAGGAAGGAATGTTTGGTATTAAGGTAGTTCTTGGAGCACAGTGTGTTCAAGGCCCTCTTAAATTCAGGGAATGTTTGGCAATGACTTTGCTGCTCTACACTAACCAGTATTTTGTACAGAACATATTCTGAGACCTGGCATTTTATATGTTCTTGTGTATGAATGTGTTCAATAGATTTTCAATATTTTATTGTCAAATTTGATAATATAATAAAGTTGATCTAATACAGATTGTCTCCTCTTATGAATAATGAATTATGTGCTGTTTCAGTTCTCAGAGGAAATGAAAACTTGGTGCTGTTTTTCTTCCCTAAAGATGCTTGATGTCTCTCACAGTTATTACTTCTTGGTTAATCTTCCAAATGCACCTAATGCCTTGTGGTCCATTTGGAGTTCACTGTTAATTGCTCTTGAATATATGGAGGTGTGGGACTGGGACTACTCAATTTCTTTTTGCTTGCATCTTACTTGCTCATCTTGTGTTTAAAAAAAAAGTTCTCAGGATGCCTTATATTGTGCTCAGGTAATTACTCTGAAATTAGTTCCTCAATCCTGAAGTGTTTTAAATGCCTGCAGTTACCTTTATCCTGTCGGTTTCCAAACTGATCCACAAACCTGTGCATGATGACCATACAGTTTTATAGTTGTATAAAACAATCTTTTTCCAATTAGAAATAGTGCATGTGGCTTTGAAGAAACTGTGATGCTAGACAGTGATTCTGTGAGCATCTGGGGTTTCTTTTACATGATAAAGACTGTGATACAAGTTGAGTGTTAGTGACTGCTGTGCCCTAGATGCCAACTATTTGGATGTCTTGTCCCAGTACAGATCTTGTTCATGCCTGTCTCAAGGTTCATTGACCCCATATGATTGCAGGAAAAAGGGGAATGTGGCCTTCCAGCTCCCTATTAATATGGGGAAAGTCCTGCACTAAAGCCATGTGCCCATTCTTGCAAGAAGCTGGGAAGGCTGAGAGCACAGGGAAGAGGAGGACAGAATGATGATAGGCCTGATGGAGTGATGCAAAGCCATGAGAGATGTGTGGTCTAATGGTGGAGTATTGATGTAACCCCAGTGTTAGCACAGCTTGTGCACCCTTCAAATAACAAAATTACCGTTGCAGATTGTCTGATGCTATTTTGCTGTGCCATCTGAAATGATTTCATTAGTGATGGGATTACAGTTTTGAGAAATGATGTTGACTTTCTCTTGCTTGAGTTGTGGTTTTCCCCCAAACTTCTATCTTAATAGTTTGCTTTGTTTTAAGACTAATGTCCTTTGTCTTCATTCAGATCAGCAAATGCGTTGAATGGAATATTTATCTCTCAAATCAGCATGCCTTAGGCAAAACCAGAATGTAGTATGAGCCCAGGAACTGCAATAAATTCATATGCAATGTGTTACTAAAAATATTGATGTTAAGTTTGTTTTAATGGTTTGTCTCTCCCTCTCTCTCACATACTTATATGTACAGTAGAGGGCAGTAGTATATAAATTACAGAGGATTTTCAGTAATGTTGAATGGCATCTGTGTTAATTTCACCTGAGAGATACAGGATTGCAGGGAAAGGAAGACCTAAGTTTGATATCCACAAGATGTTTCCTGTCCTGAAGCAATTGTACATAGGCATACTCTGCTACTGGAGGAACCTTTTTTGTCCTATCGGAGTTAAAAAGCAAGAAACTTCAGCTTGATTCAAACTCTTGAGTAAAACAATCTGAGGCACAAATTATTCACTCTGATTTACCTGCTTAGATTGAAGCACAAATTGGACACTACAACTGCATGGAGTGGATTGGTGTATGGTGCTATGATGTACAAAAGAGATCCTGTGTTTTTAAAGCAGTGCTGCAAATGCTGTCAGCTGTTTACTTATTGCACTGCTGAATAATGGATACATATTGTACCTCAAAGTTTTCACTTTGCTTGTAACCACTGACTCACACCTAGTAACCTTTCTGGGAAGGCAGATTTATTGACCAAACTGCAATTCCGTGTAAAACTAAAAATGTCACCTTATGTGAGTAAATTCGTCAAGACAGATGGTAAGTTTGACTGCATGCAAATACTGTGCCTACAGATAAAGTATTTTCATCACTATTAGTATTTTTGAGATTGTGTTATGTCTGAGGTAGTCAAAGATGGATTCTAGTACAGGTCTGAGCAGGCTAAGATTAGCCAGGGACACTGCTGTTACCCTAGCTGTGCTAGCAGAGCCTTTGTACCTGTATTAAAAAAAAAAAAAAAGGCGAGATTACAATACAGGAAATCTCACTAAATACTTATCATGACTAAATGCTATTGTGACCAGTACAGATCAAAGATGACAGTGGAATCTATAAACAGATCTGGGAGACAAAACTGGCAAGGGGGGCAGTAATAAAGGGTCCTTGCCTATCTACATCGTGAGAACATACTTTCAATGACCAAACCAAAACATGTCCTGTAGGTGCCTAATCATGGACTGGCCAGCCCTGCTTAACACAGTTCAGGTGTCTGGAAGGACCTTTAGAAGGGGATATTGTGCAGTGAATTGTTAAAGAGGTTTTAGTGGGAGTAAAATCAGAAAGCAAAGAATGATATAATCTCTGATATGTGAGAAATCCTCACTTCTGCTGTAACTGCTTCAGCCTTGAGCTCTTGTGCTGTTTCTAGATGAAGGAAGTACTGTTGTCCCTGTTTAACCCTGACCTAGGTAACTTGTTCAAGTTCCTTTAGGCAGAATCTAATCATGTACCTTTAACTTCAAAGTTGTGCTCTTGTCATTAAACAATCTTCAGTCTGCAGATTGTTTGCAAGTGAGGAAGGGCAAAGCAGCCATGCTACACTTGGATAGAGGAAAGAATACTTGAGAAAAATGTAATGTGTGAATTAATGCATTTTCTGCATAACACATTCCTTGTTAGTAATTTCATCTTGCTGAGCTAAATCTGGGTTCCAAAGCCATTAATCCCCTATGAAGGTGCATCCTTGTTCTTCCATCTACTGGTAAGTATATGTTACTTCACATTTTCAGTGTTTCTATTATGTCCATTATTACTTTTATGCCAGGCTACGACACAATGAAGAAAAATAGAGCTAAGCTAGGACATGACTTGGCAAGGGGGAATGCCTTCAAACTGAAAGACAGTAGGTTTATCTTGAATATGAGAAAGAAATTCTTTACTGAGAGAGTGGTGAGGCTCTGGCACAGGTTGCCCAGGGAAGCTGTGGATGCCCCATCCCTGGAAGTGTTTAAGGCCAGGTTGGATGGGGCTTTGAGCAACCTGGTTTAGTGTAAAATATCTCTGCCTATTGCAGGGGAGCTGGCCCAAGACAATCTTTAAGGCTCCTTTCAACCCTAAATTTTCTATGAGCATGAAAGATAAAACAAACACCAAATATTCCATTAAAAAGTTCCTCAGTCTAGTTTTGGCTCCTAATCCAGTGACACAAGCCCTTTCCTCCTTGCCTTTGATCCAAGCCTTTCCAACCAGGCTTTTGTCATTAAGCCCAAGTTTTTTTCCCTGCTTCAATGGTGCTTAAATCTCAGCACCTTATGCAAAAATAAACCTTCCAAAGCCAAACACAGCATGAAAATCTTCCACACAGATAGAAGCAAATTGTTAACAATCAACTGTTATGTAGAGTCTCTTTTTGGAGAGAGACCAAATGCTTCAATAATGGCAAATTACCTAAAGAAACCCATGTTTTCTTAGCAGGGATGCCTATACAAAGACAGTATTTAGCTCAGAGCTTAAGGGTGCCAGGAAATCAGAAAAGAGAACTGAAATGTCAGGCAGCAGGAAGAAATGAGAGGCTGGGCTGGTAAAATGGTGTCTGTGGGGCTATGATGTATTTGTGTTTGTTTTTAAAATCTACTTCATCAAAGCAAAAGGAAAATTCTGACTCCATGAGAGAGAAGTAAAAAACATGTAGTTAGCTGGATTGCAGTTACTGGGATTTGATTATCCTACACTAAAATCTACGCAGCAAGAGCTAACTTAAAGCTCCCTAGGTTCTCAACTGGCCAGCAGAGAGTGATGTTGGATTGCTAAACAGTATAAGACTGCAGCTGTCTGGGAATCCTGAAGTTATCAAGTACTTGCACAGGATCAATGTATAGATTATGTGTCTTAAAAGCATGTTTCCTGTGAGCAGCAGCAAAGGAACTGGATTTACATGTGGAGATAGAAAACATTGTCTCTTTTTCTCTACTTAGCCAAAAGTCATTTAGCACTGCGGGTTTCAGAGACCTCTACTATTCATGGTGAGTGACTTGCCTAGCTCTGGTCGCTTTGCTTCAGCTCTGAAAATGTCTCAGCTCCTAGCTAAGGAGTTGAGACTCACCTAAGGACCACGAGTCTCACTGTATTTTGCCATTTTTTCATGTCTTCCATTTTAAGAATACAGACCATAGTTTACTTCATCTCCCACTTCAGACCAGCCTGCACAATAAATTCAAGGTCATCATGTTATTCCTTTTCCAGCTGTTTTTGTTATTAACTTTCTGAGGAGGATCACTAATTTATTACCACAGAGACAAGGACATAAACACACAAGACAGTAGTATACTCTAAAACAGGAGTATGATCTAATTTACCCAAGAATTTGTCTCTGTTGCAGCTTAACAGTAAAACAAGACAAGTTTTATTACCTAATTCATATGTTTATGATCAGTCTAGAAGGATTCCATTTATAAAGTAAAATTTATACCTTTTGTGATGACATCGCATAGAATTTAGGTGAGGAAATAGTTTGGTCCATAGCAAAACTTAGAGTTTTAGCAAAAAAAAATTGCCAGGTTCTGTTAATCATAAAATAATTCCATTTTTCAATGTAATAGTGACCTGTTAGATGTATGTCCAAGTATGACCATCTACTAGCAAGTGTTTTTTACAGGAGCATAAAACAGTGAGGTGCACAAGGAGAAATACTGCTGCTATGATTCTTGACTTCTAGCCCCTGTTAAATGTTTACACATTCAAAATTTTGTTTAGTTTTTCAGCTAAATACAGTTTTTGTAATACTTCTTAAAGTTTAACACAGCCCTATTTCTGTACAATGAAGCAGCCATGATTTGGGATCAAATCTACATGAAAAAGTCTTCTTATACTTAATGTAAGGCTCTTCTTGGGAATATATATTTAGCATCAGGTCCTTAAGAAGCAAGATACATTAATGGAATAGAGTAAGATACTGTGCACTTACTCCTTTCAGATAGGCTTCTGTAAATGCTAAGTGTATCTTCAGTCAGTATTGTTTCCCAAAGGTTTTGGATCAATAGAATGAACAATTTAATTAGTTACTGTTTGTTGTTTGTTTCTATTTCCTGTACTCCAATTAGCAAACTGAGAAATTAAACTGATTTGTCTGGTTTCACTAATGAATAGAAAGTGAACAGAAAGGTCAGGCTCAGGCTGACTTTTCGGAAATGTACAAACACATGATCCATAAAAATACTTTTTTTGCAAAGAAATGGCAGGTTGAAAACAGGAAATGCCATATTTTTATCTGCTGAAATTAGTCAAGTTGTGATAAATCATAAGAGCAGTAGGGTTTGGACCTGACCTTACATTCCATCTGTTTTACTGTAACAGCTCTGAGTTCCAGTTGCAACCAGGAACCAACCAACAGCACCAAAACACACTGGGAGGCTCTGGCAGCCTTCAGCAAATAGGAGCAGGCTGTGGAGCTTCCTGTAAGACACAAAACTGAGTGAAGCAGCCCAAAGTAAGCCACTGAAAGCTCATGAGACTTGTCACTCACTTTTACTGATAAGCTATTAATTACTCCTTTGCTGTTGTCATGTCATCTTTACTATAATTCTGTAATGAATTGGTTGCAGAGAAAGAACTCATTTTCTCCCAAGCTCTGTGTGTGTCATCAAGGCAAGCAGTGAGTCAGTATCAGAGCAAATTTGACTTCAAATTTGACCTCTGCAAGGTCCTTGTTTCAAGATGCAGCAACTACAGCTTTCCAGTCCTCAGCACAGGACCACTGCTCTCTGTGTTTCCAACTGCTCAGAGTTGGTGCACAAACTTGTCTCCGTAGCAAAGTTAAAAATTATGAAATGCCTATTAATTCAAAATGAATGTAATGGGTAATTTTCAACCCACTGCACTTGTAGTTTGGGACATAGCTATAGGACTCATTTACTTTTCTAAATAAGGCACCCTATTTCAAAAGGTGTGTGGGAAGCTGTGCAGAAATGCAGTCAGTAGGAATTTGTATGCTGAACTCCCACATTACATTAAAATGTCCTGCACCACAGGAGGTGGTATGTAGGAGTGGGTGGGCAAACTTCAGAACAGAAGAAGGCACTGAATCACTTGAAAAATTCTCCTTACTCTTTATTTATGTATTCAATTACTTGTTCCAGTTTTTACCTCCTAAGCACTCTTATTTCACAGTGTTATTTCAAGGCTGAACAGAAGTGCTACATTCTTGATGCAAACCTGTCTTTACTCCCACTTTCACCTCTCTTTAAATTTGAGATGCAAAATTTTACTGAAACGTGATGAACCAACTCCCAATGCAAGTTTCAAACCTAGCTTGCAGTTGTCAGTTATTATCCAGGATTCCCAAAGAGGTACCACAATTCTGCTATGTTGAATTTAAAGACATTCATATTTTGTAGACTAACAAGTCCTGTTGTGTTACAGTTCACATAAAACAGGAGAGATATATGGTACATATTGTACTAAAACTTTCATTGGATGCGTCAAGAAACGCAACTTCTCTTTTTAGTTCATCCAGGTGTTAGAACTGTCCCTGAGTTGGGAAAGAAAATGTTCTATGGTTAAGAAGCTCTCCTAGAAAAATAGCAGTGTTTGAATTCTAACACTGCATGGCTGGAAAAGGGACAATAGCTGGGTGTCTGCATGATTCTAGAGCAGCAAAAGCATCAGGGCCAGCTGCTTGGACAGACAGTAGTTATACCCTTGACCAAAGACTGCATTTTTAGGTGGTCACAACTGATTCTAAATTTGTGTGTTTATGCATTTCTCCTTTTACAGAGAATTCAAACCTGAGCTTACTGCATTTAAAACTCTCCTTAACTTTACCATCAATCTGCTCTCTAAACTGGACTTGCACTGAAAAGTCAACTATGGAAGAAAGCACAGCTTCTAATCATTACTGAATTATCTATTTCTGGTAATTTGCAAGACTTCTGCTGGAAAAACTACATTTAGTCCAGAGACTTATTATATCATGCCTTAAAATTAGCTTGTGACTTCTAACTGCAGTTCTGGAATGGCAGGGTTTCATTAGAGATGTTTCCAAAACTAGTAATTACTCTCTTAAAGAGCCCTTGATGATATTGTTTATATTTATAATTAGACTTACAGGGGACACTCAATCAGTTCAAACACAGCTGGGTGCATGATGCTGGCTGAGACAGTCAATCCTCAGGAATGTCCAGTCAGACACAATTGCCTTTTGACAAAGATCACTGAGCACCGAGAACTGGCACCTTGCAATCTGCAAAGCTAATGAAAATACTGCTGCTTTGCATATTCCACTATAAAAATGATGATTCTCTGCTAGAGGAAAGATTTTTTTTTTTTTTTTTAATCAAGCTGACTCTCAGTTTTGTTCCTACTGAGTTCTGCAGTATTTGTGAATATTTGGGATTTTGCAGGCGGGGGAAAGTGGTGTCTCATTCACTGAGATACTTAGCCCAAGGACAAGGGGGAATGGCTTCAAACTGAAAGAGAGTAGGTTTAAATTAGATTTTAAGATGAATTTTATTTACTCCTATTCTGTAAGTCAGAATTGTTAGAACAAGATGTACGAGTCCACGATCTTATGGAAACTTTCTCAACCTACACCTGATGGCAAGTCCAGAAATGATGGGGCACAGTAAAGCATCAACTAAACACAAATCTACAAACCAGAAATTACAGGAATTCCTAATATTTCATTTCTATGTTGCTAATAATAAGCAATGTCTTTGACTCTTTAAAATCTAGAGATGTTAAGAAGAGAAAAATATTTATGTACCTGTCAGAGTGATCTGATGACTTGCAGAAGTATTTACCTGTGTAGTGCCTAATGTTAATTATTCCTTACTGTGTAATTTATTTCTTCTTCAATATCTTTCTACATTGCCTGTGCTCCATTTATTTCAGTGCTTTTTCTATCCACAGAACAGTTCTAACCTACAAATATGCCCATGAAAACTGGAGGAGCTCCATGGAAACTAAGGTATTCCTTTTCAAACTGACTAATTTCCTTATGTAACTGCCAGAAGATGATATGGCAGAGCTAAAACATTGATGAAGATGGGTAGAACATACATAGGCAATAATGTATTTACACAGATTGATGTTTGCTACTCTGCTCTAAAGATTATTTTCTATAGTTAAGTGCTACTGTGTGTTCTGCAGCTGGAAACTAAACCAGGAAGGCTGGATGTTCCATTTTCTCTGTTAGAGTGACCATGCCTGTCAAGCACACCAACTGCAGAATAGAAAGCAAAGTTATAAAGTTGTTAATAACATTCTAATTTACTCTAGAAGTTTACATAGGGCTCCTAAGGCTGACTGACAAAATTTTCCCCTTAATTTAAAAATAAAAATTAATTTAAAAATTAGTCTTCATCTTTGTCACCCAGCTGAAGCAGCATGTTCACACTCAATCTCCATTGCCATAGCAACACATGCTTGTCAGATCAGGGCTGAATCAATGCAGGAACCTCCCTGCAGAAATCTGCTAACCCTTAGATATGCAACTCTAGAATTCAGTAGGATTTCTTTTCTCTTTTAGAAAGGTAATATTGTTATACAACAAAAGATAAACATCTCAACCCATCTGATCTGAATCTGTGCAACTTGCTTTCTAGTAAACCAAAGTTCTCAAGTGTTCAATGCAGCTAGAAACAGAAGTAGATGATTCAGGTGACAGGTTTTTCACATAGGAAATCGTAAATGAAAATTGAATCATAGAATATGCTGAGTTAGAAGGCACCCACAAGGATCATTGATTCCAACTCCTGGCCCTGCACAGGACACCCCAAAAATCCCACCCTGTGCCTGAGAGCATCATCCAAACACTCCTTGAGTTTGATCAGGCTTGGTGCACCTGGGCACCCTGTTCCAGTGCTCAAACACGCTCTGGGTGAAGAATCTTTTCCTAATATCCAACCTAATTCCCCCGGCACAACTCCAGCCGTTCCCTCGTGTCCTGTCACAGCAAGCAGAGACCGGTGCTGCCCCTCCACTGCCCCTCCTGAGGAAGCTGCAGCCCACGACGAGCTCTGCCCTCAATCTCTTCTCCACGCTGAACAAGCCAAGCGCCCGCAGCCGCTCCTCGTATGGCTTCCCCTCTAATTAGCATTTAAATAATAGTACACAAACATTGGATATCATTCTGTTCCCTTTGGAGTGAACATAGTCCTTCCCCCTTTCATTCTTCATAGAGAAATGTCTGTTCACTTTTCACCTGCAGTCAGTCATAAGACGCTCAAGTTCCATTGTCGTCATACCCAGCTGGATTAAGCAAGGCAGGGGTGCAGAGATAAGTGATTTGTGCAAGTTTACATATAAAGTTGGCATGAGAAATACTGTTTTGCAGCTCTGGATCAGTTATTACTGCATTTATCATTATTATATGTGCTACCATTTATATTTTCATCGTTACCTCATTAACAGGGAAAAAAAAAGCAATAATAAAACCTGTCAGCTAAAGTTGCACACTTCATCTGGTTCTGGGAATTCACCACATAGATTGCTAGGCCTGGTTTTCACTCCAGTATGCTGTGGTTTAGTGTCTTTGTACATTTTTAATCAATCAAGTGTTGCTACGCTAAAAAATATATGCAGATAGAAAAGTTAATGTCCCTATAAACTGAGGACTGGAAAATGCTGATGTGTAACCACAAGTTATACTCAATACTGCATCACTCATTCTCTCTGGTTTTACTTTTTTCCACCGTAGTTGGGCAGACTCCCTTAGTGCAGGCAAATTAAAGAAATGTCTATGGAAATGTTGCCTCAGACATACAAGTACATCTTGAAGAATTGCTAGAATCAACTTGTGTGAACTTGTTTATTCTGTACTGGTAAATTATTCAGAGGACCAGGTGATTTATTTCTAATAATTTATGTAGGAAACCGTCTCAAGTAGTTAGAAAGAGTTCAGACTTTGGTAGATTAAGAAAACCCCACTTCCTGTAGCAGGTTTTTTCTCAACCACTGCTACCCATTTGTTAAGAGACACAGTCTAAACCATGTTTCATAGAGAATGGCAAGCAGCAGGTACCTCAGCCACGGTATCTGGTAGGTTCTTTTACCTTTATATTAAGTAGTACAATTTGCTCTGTGTAGATTTTAATTACTATAAGATTCATGATGTGCTTAGATTTAAGATGACTTAAAAAAATTGCCAATTTTTATTCATATCAGGTGCTTTGCAGAGTCTCCTAAGTGTTGGGTGCTCAGGTAATGTTGGATCAAAAAATAGTCTAGAAAATGAGAGTAATTCCACACATCCACTCTTTTCTGCATCATACCTCAATAAAATCTGACAACCATGTATTTTTTGTCTTTTAAACAAGGCACTAGACAGAAGCAGAATTCAAAATAACCATGCTTTTAAGTGTAAATTAACTTCTAAAAAATCTAGGATGATATTTAGAACAATAGTTCCTCAAATATTTCAGTCTGTCTCAGCTGCAACAACTAAAAGTATGTCGGCTGTACGAATCTAGTTGACAATAACATATTTTTTAGAAATGCTGATAACTCACCTTGAAAAGGTTTTGCAGCACATCAGTGAGTTCCTCTACCTTTATTCATATTTCTGATGTTTCATCTCATGTTTTCTCTTTGTCAATGTCTGGAAAAAAAATTGTATATACAGTGAAATGCCACTATGGAATTCTTTTGGATTGAGTAATAATTCTTTCTAGAAAAAGAAAATTCTTTAAAAAGTTATTATCTCCCTAACTCAAAGAAAAACACTAAATTACAGAGGAATATTACACCAGCAGCTATTATTGTTGGCACTAAAGCTAAAATCTAAAACTGCATTTCAGGAAACATGCCAAAATAATGAAAACCAGGAAAGAGTCAGGAAATATTCCTGTACAGTCCATCAGCAATGAAGCTACGCCACAGACACCTAACCTATGTCTGGCAGCTATTTATGAAATTTGGGGGTTTTAAGTCTATCGATACAGGTTCCAGTTGTTTAAAAGTCTGTTAAAATGTTCAGTTACAAAGAAAGAAAAAACCTTACCTGATGTTTGATGCATGAATCCTGTAACAAAACCAGTATGAGTGGCATGTCTATATGAGCATGCTCTGAAAGGTGTATAGTACCAATTTCCTTGAGCGATAGTGAATTGTGTGAATTGTATGAATCACTTTTTTTGGCTTAGTTTGGGGTGGTTTTTTTTTTTTGGCTTCTTTTTGTGTCACAGAAACACAGAAGACTCAATGTAAGTTTTTACAAAATTTAACCAAACTGATTCCATAATTGCCACCGGAGTTGTCTTCTCCTCATCAGATCTACAAATCCAAGACTCTTTCCTGGTACATACCCAAAGAATGTCAGCACATCATCCACAGCTTGAACCAAAGGACAGTTGTTTCCTGTATCACCAGTTTTCTTCATGAGGGGGCAGTTCCCTAAACAATATTGAGGATGGGAAAAAAGAGTAGGAGGGGTACTAATCAGGGAGCCACTTAATCGGCTAAATGTGTTAACATGGCTGTTATCAATCATAAACCAGCACTGATAAGAACCAGAAAGCCCTAAGACTTAATAAATTCACACATACTATGATTTTGTAATTTTATGCTATCCACATGCAAATGTAATACACAGCATATTTCAAAGTTTTGTGGGAAGTATGGAACATTTAAAACATCCCAAGACATTATGTAAGATCACCTAAAAGGCACATTAATGATTAGCCAATTACTCCTGTAAGAAGATAATGCACTTTTTCTACTGCAGCTGCTAAAAAGCAACTGTCTGTTCTGCCGAGTACAACTGAGATAGAGTTAGTTCCTGGGCAGCTGCTCTGCTTCCATGAAAACATTCCGTAGCTTTTTGAAAGAGCTGGAAAAAGATGTAGAAGTACAGCTGCACTGTACTCAAGTGAATTCAGGTACGAGATGGCTACAGCACGTCACACTTCCTACTGCTGCACACTGCCTCTGTATTTCCCACTAATAAATAAAGGAAGAAAGCCAGTATAAAAACTGGTTTTGCCCTTTAAGGTCACTGTCTATTTTATTTTAGTACTTTCTCACCTGTCAGTTTTGCATCCCAGCGTTTGGACCAGGAATTGCTAAACACACTCTGCATTCTCTGTAACACCAAAATCTCTCATCAGAATTCTGGCTCCATAACCCAATCACTCTAATTACCTTCTCAAATACTCAATTTAACTCTCTCAGCTAGGTGAAATGACAATTGTTTCTATATCTACCATAGAGAGAATGCTGATTAGAAAAAAGCACAATGTTTACAAGGTGTCATCACAGAGCAGAGCAGTTCTGCATTAAAGCAGTCCAATATGTAGAACTGTACAAAGCTCCAATTGGGTTATCACAATATTCCTAACCCAAGATGTAACATACATACTAAATGTGAATCTTTAAAACAGAATTTCAGGTTTGCAATTAATAATCTACTTCCACATAATACTACTTCTTTTCAAAAATACGTTTTGAAACCTGTAAAACCATAGAGATAATTATGTACTTAATCTATAGTTCTAGGTTTTCTAGCCTCGGGGTCTGTGGTATTATTGAAATGTATTTCTTCATTAAGTTTACTACACATTTGTATCTGGGTGAGAAGAGATCCCAACCCAGTGTTCTGGGCTCCAAAACATGCACTATGCCATCTCAGTAGCCATGCAACGTGTGTGTGTTTATTCAGGCAAGAAAAGGTATGTGCACACATACAAATGTAAGTTTAATTTGCTATACTTACATACCTAGGCTACCATGCAATAGCAGTGTTGCTATGGGAACAAGTTTTCGAAAAAGTAGGAGATCACACATGACAGGCAGCACATTTTTGGATGGTTTTTTGTGTATATATTATGCAGGGTGGATAGCAAGCATATCAAAATAAAGTCTTATATGCCCTGATCTATAATGAGCTTCCATTGATAATTTTGCACTACAATTTTTTAAGGATTCTACAAAGTGCTACTTGTTTCTAGGTGTGTAAGAACTCTTTTCCCTCATCTTTATGTACTTTATATTTAATTTGTAATTTCCTCTCTTCTTATCAGGTTCTCCCCTTTTATTTTGCTTTCCCCTAAATATATTCATAATGCTCATTCATTCTTCCTGCCCATTATACACCTCTTTCTTTCTTTTTCACTCTTTCTCTCTCTCTCACTCTGTGCATATTTTTCTCAGGACTTTTCAACCCTCTTTTGTGTATTTTGCAGCCTACCTTTACTCACAGTGTTAACCCCAAACAAAACACTCAGCATTTGCTCTGACACGAAGGCCAAGAGACACCCAGGGCCACTGTAACAATACTTGGAGTGGTATTTTTTCATTCAACAAAACTGAATGTGTATTTCTTCCACTTCCTCAGAGGATAACATAAGAGGAAGAGTCACTTCTGCTTTTTGTTTTTTACATTAAAAGAACTACAGCAAAATGACATACACTTTCATTTGTTCTTCCAGAATCTCTCAATAAATCCATTTTTTAGAGTTTATTTCCCACTGTACATAGTAGCAGGTATGATGTTTTCTGTAAACTGATGATACAACCTTTACATCCTAGTGGAGAGTTCCAAAAGCTTACATCCCCAAAGCTTTGAAACTGAAAGGTAGCACAGGCTGCCAGCTGAAGGACAGCTAAAGACAGTGCAAATGTAGCAGTATTCCAGAAATCTGTCTCATCAATTCCTGCTTTTTAAATGCCCATGAAAATGTTATTAAAGATTTTTGTAGGTGTTGACATAAAAAATGGTATCTCGTGTCTTAATATGACTTGATATGCATTGAAGAACTCTCTAGACTAATAACTTGCCTGACTTGCATCCTGTCCTAGGGTATAGAAACCATATTGTGCTTCATTTGACATTTCAAGCTGTTAGTCAGACATCAGCAGTGTCAGGAAAACGTCATCTGAAGTGGAAGGTAATATATTCAGATCAGTTCTACTTTTCCAGCTTTCTGATTTCTTCCTGTTCCATGATTATTCTTCTGCATCAACATTTGCAGGAATTTGTAATTCAAATATAGAATTTTTAAACCACCAGCAGCCCAAGTTCCATCTGGGATTTGAACATTCAAGCTGAGCTCCTTCTGCTGCACACAATACTTATACCACCACTGCCAATAAATATTGGGAAATTAGAATTCTGCAGACGGACTTTCTAATGAACAGAACAATTTGCTCTTTCACACTCTTACTGTGACTCTAATCATGATTCCCATAAAAACTAATTTCATGAGGTAACATTTTTAAATCTCAGTGAATCAAAATATTAGTCAGATAACCCTAAATTCATGTGCATAATTAAAGGTTTAAAAACTGTGAGTATGAGTGGCATGTCTATATGAGCATGCTCTGAAAGGTGTATAGTACCAATTTCCTTGAGCGATAGTGAATTGTGTGAATTGTATGAATCACTTTTTTGGCTTAGTTTGGGGTGTTTTTTTTTTTTTTGGCTTCTTTTTGTGTCACAGAAACACAGAAGACTCAATGTAAGTTTTTACAAAATTTAACACACAACAAGAGTAGTGTTATAATTGGCTTATATGTGTAAAAACAGAAGAGATTTCAGAGTTACTCTCTTTACACTTAATGTAGTCAATTCATAAAAAACCCCCAAGGTCTGCAGTTTTTTACTGTATTTCAACTGACATTAAATTTCAAATAAAAGTGTGTTGCATTTTTGTAAGAGGTACTATTCAATCTTTTCTATTTATAGTCTACTACTTCACCTGCTGCTAACTCAGAAATAGAGTGATTCTGAAGTTCACCATCATAGTAAAATTACTCACTTTAAGCCATTTCCCTTCTTCAACTACAATCAAGAGAAAGTTGATGGCAAGTACTTTAAATAGTTCCCATTTCAGATGAGATGGCTGCCAGACCATAAAACAAGCTGCTTCTACACTGCTTTGCCTGAAACTGTTAGAAATGAGGCTAATTTAGAAAATTGACACAACACAGAAAATAAACATCAGAAACACAAAGAGCTTGGATATAGTGAGTTTCTCCAATTTTCCCTCTTGTTTTGATAAAAAAAGAATGACATACCATTATGTGAATAATTGTGTGAAGTGGAGAAAAAAACCCCAGGTATTAATAACCTTGTAAAAGGTTTTTAAGCATACATAACATATATACAGACTGCATGAAATCCCATCTGTTTGTAGGATAGAAGCAGAATAAGTCAATACTGACAAATTAAGTTTATTAAAAGAATATACCATTGAATTACAAAACATATTGTATGAGTAATCCTTACAAAATCTCTGGGGCTATTAAAATTTTTCCCTGCCCCATTATATGCATTTAGAAGCCCTTAGAAAATTGTTCCTCTTTGTAATTCAACTTCTTTGCATGTATAGCATGAAGTGCACACTCTCACACAGGATGTTATGGGTATCAACAGTTCCTTAGGCATAAACATCAAAATGCATGGCAGCAGCTGGGGAAAGAGTTTTTTAATAGATGTGTATCCACAGACAACAAGGGTTATTGAACAGGGTTCTACATGGCCAACATGAAACTAAACAGTCAGTAAGAACAGATGTAAACATTAGTTCTTTGCTGTTTATGCTCAGTTTATTCCTGAACACCCAACATTTCAGAAAATCCACTAACTGTCCAAGACTACTGTTGATGAAGGATTGTGCAGTGTTTTCCTCCTTTTGGAGAAATCGACACTAGGTGGCACATCACACCATGAAATGTGTCATGAAGTATAAGCAAATGCTGCTTGCACTGGAGCACACTACTCATCTAAAAAGCTCCTGAAATCAATACAGGAACACTTCTATACCAGACTCGAGGTCTGCTTCTGAAAAAGGTCCTTGAAGAATAAATTTCATACAGTATTCATACGTAGATGTTTAATTAACTACTAAATTAATCCTAACAGGCTTTATTATATATTAAACTGCTATTACATTAGTTGATGCTAAAATACAATTTAATATCCACGAGAGAGTCATAAGTATTAAGTTATGCTTTTCTTTCAAAACCATTTGCAAAAGAATACCACCATGGATTAGTTTCACTAGCGATGTGTTACTGTCTAAACCATTATTTTAATTCACATAGTTTTGAGTGTAACTGCCATACTTGGAACTCAGAACTGATAGCACGTCTCAGAACTCAGAACTCAGTGATTTTTTGCATATTAAAAATTAGTAAGGCTATAAAGTTGAGCTGTAGTCCTCCAGACCTCTTTATTTTCATAAAGTAAGGTTGTATCACTAAACACAATGGATCCTATGGTCAGAGCTGTACTGCTCAAGGTCTGGAGCTTTCCAGGAAACCAGTATATTTTATTCATAGGGCAAGTGTTAAGTGCATTTTTAGGCCTGTAAATAAATATCTATGCTCCACTGAGGTATTATATTTGTGATGCACAGTGGCACAAAATCCTTTAAATTAGATCTGTATTTCACATGCCTCGTAACAGCTTGGAACCATTTAAGTAGGAATCTAGCAGGCAGAGTATTTTTAAGCTACGCTGATGTTTGATGCATGAATCCTGTAACAAAATGCAAAATAATCTCTGAGTAAGAATTGGTATGCACTTCTTTTAAACTCCATGGATAAAAAAAAGAGAGCTGCTCTTTTCAAAATAGAAATAAAGGAAGATCTCATAGGGAAATAATTCAGTCAGTGGAAAACAGTGCTTATATTTGCTTTCATACGAAGACAAGGAAGTGAGAGTTAGAATGCAGAACAAAATGTAATTTTTTCTGCAAAAGAAAAATAATTTTTAAAAATCTATTTCATGTAAACTGAGACAAAACTCTAAAATGTTTTAAATGACAATGTAATTGCAAGACAAAGTTGCAAGCTATATGGTTGCCATGGCTGCTTCCAAATGCCTTGATATGCTTTCCTGTCTTTATTTTTAATCTTAACTCTGAACTAACTCTGAATTTATGTCTTTTACTGCCATATCAGCCATTTTTCTTCGGAAGTCTATTCCAGTGCTTGATATCTTTAACTGGTGAGGCCAGATAACTTTGGGATAGTAAATCTCCCAGACCAACATTTCAATTCAACATTTTACACGTTAAAAACAAGACTAGAAGAAAATACTTCAATATCCAGTTCCTCTGCTATGCAAAAATACCTGCAGTTAAACAGTTATAGCCTTATTTACTTTCTCAGCATGATTTTTCTTGTCTCTGGGTAGATACCCAGCCTAGAATAAGATTCTCTAGCTGTATAACATGATTTTCTCCACTTACATAGGAAAAAGAGTCCATGGTGCTCTGAGTACAACTAGGCAACCAGCTCACTAACCACAGCTATTTTGGTAGCAACAACACCTTACAAAGAAGTGGGCTGCACAAAGATAATGTGGTTAAAACTGTATCACTCAAGGAGGTTAAATTGTCAAAAATAGCTTTCCCTCAAATGCAGTAATCAGGATTGTATTTGTATGTTGAAATTACAGGCAGTTTTGCATTGCAAACGACTTTGTGGCAAACCAAAAATACGGGTGGTTTTTTTCCCTTCCCAATACCCACATGTTGATTTATGCTGTCCATTAGGTTGAAGGAAGTTTCCTCTGTCTTTAAAATAAAGCAATCCTTTAATAAAGTGAGTTTGGACTTTGAAATGACAAAATAATAGCTGGGATAATGTAATCCAAAGACAAACTCTCTCCTGTCATAATGCTGTGGCTATAACCACCATAATCCCTTGAATTCCATTATTTTGAAGAAAGATGCTGGCTTGTGCTACCTCTCAATGAGGCTCTGTTTCCAACAGAGCTACACTCTAATTCAGACAGTTTAAAGTATGCTGTGTTTTGCCCTGGAACCTAAGGGCAAAATGGAAGTTGAAAGACTGGTCAGCTTCTTCGTGAGCAACAGATGCTAAAAAATTATTAATGAAAGTACCATGTTTGCTGTTATGTCGTCACAGTTTGAGGGTGCTTTCAACATATTTTATATAGAAATCATGTTTTATTGCAGCATTATGTAGCATTCTGCCCTAGAATGGACAAATTAAATACAAACAATAAGCATTGGGGAGATCTAGATCTAATCTTAGCCAGCATCCAGACACATATGGCTACGTAAGATGACAATTATCAGTGGGTTTGGGAAGACTTAATTTTATTTGTGTTATTGTAGTTAGTGATAGTGTTAGAATTAGAAGCTGAAAATCTAAGGATGCGAAAAGATTCAGAGATAATAACACAGCCCTGAACTAATGACACACTCCTGTACTATAAGGAGAGCAGTTTAGGCTTCGAGGATAACTACCACTAACTGTTCTAAGGTCACTGTAGGATCATGTAGTAGGCCCAAACATATGCACAAACTTTAAATAGCAAAGAACAAAGAACATGAAACCAAATATCCAGATTAAAAGGCTACTCTTTCAAACATCACTGGAACTGTATGCTTTGTACTTTACCACTTCCAAGCCCAGACTTACAGACTTGTGTTAGCAATCAAAGTCTACAATTAAAGGGAGAGGTTCTTTAAAGAAGTCAGCAGTTTCCATTTAGGATAGAAATGGAAGGACTAAGTCTCCTAAACTCCTGATCAACCAGCAAGTTCCAATCAGTTTGTGTATTTTTAAAATGTCACTCTCTAATTTTGAGGTCTAAATATGAATTCAGGTCTTATTAAATAGGATCCTTGATGCAGTGTGGAGAAGAGGCCTTTGAAAAATATTTTCCTTTAAAACATAGTTGTAAAAAACCAGAACCACTCCAACTAAATTGTCATCCAGCCTCTTACTGCAGCCACAGTGTTGCAATGACCGTACTGCAGTATTACATTACTTGCAGCAACAAAAGCCCTACAGATTTGCCAACATAAAAGCAGAGCTTTGTGGCATGCCAGTGGGGTGCACTCCTTAGCTTTGCATCCCTAATAAACACTAGGCAGTTAAAAATCTGGTAAATTTATCCTGACATTACTGATTTATTTCTTTCTTTGTAAAAGGTATATATTTTTTAGCATTCCAAGTTTATACATCAGCAAAAAGCAAAAGTTGGAAAGTTGATCACAGTTCAAAGCTGATTAAGAAGGAAATAAGAGAAGACAATGTACATGCTTGGATCAGGAATCTGTTTGCAGTGGTAGATAATTTTTACACATCTCCTCTACTCTATCTGAACTTATAGGAAATAAACCTAAGAGCAGAAGACTACTATCAGTCAGGAGTGTAGTTCATGAAGCTATAAAATTACTGAGTACTTTCTTTTAGTGTTTCAATTTAACTTTACAAATGGTGTTCTCCATTTTTTGCACTCATTGCAAACTACATAATTAAAAGACATCATACTCTACCACTAAAGAATTCTTTGTTCTCATTCCTTTTCCTAAAATAAATTCAAGTTAAGGTACATTATTATTATGGATGTCTAGGAAAGTAGAACACATCTAAAGCTTTTAAGTGCTCCTTCCCCAATTCAGTTACTCACATTAAGTTAAAAACTTTCACTTAAGAATGTGCAGTTGATATTGCTATGGCAACGTTAGAGGAGTGAATCCAATTTTTGGAAAGATTTGCTATCCAGATTTGTTGCAGTATGACAAGTCAGTGGTTCCACTCTGGGACCCAGAGTTTCTTGCCACACTCAAGAATGGGGGATTAAAAGAACTAAGCAGGACACTCTGCTGGACACTGCAGAGGTTCACAGATTTAACAGTGGCCTAGCAAAAAAATGGAAATCAAAGGTAAAGACTACGAGCAGACTACTTATATCCAAAAAATGTCAGTAAATTCCTTCATTATAGGACAGCAAGCAATGACAGAAGAAGAGTAAAGTCTTCCAGTCCTTAAGATGTCACAAATTTATGGACAACTGAGTAAGTCAGATTGGAGTCCAGTTTACTGCAAATTGAATTTATTACCAGCAGTAGAGATTCAGTGCTTTCACTCTGCATAGCAATTTTTTCCAGTAAATCTCTTGAAGGGTTTAAGTAAACAGGAACAATTTGTTCAAGAAAAATGATATCTCTGTGACTGTCATAAATGCCCTCTGTCTTCTTATCTGCAGCAAAATGCAAAGGAAGAAATTTAAATACCTACTAGCAGAAAAATACTTTACTTAGACATATGTCAACTATACCAGGCTTAGCTGAATACCATATGCCATGGAGACATGACTTACATTCATATGCATATGCAAGTAATGTGACATTTTGCTTCCATATCAAATTAATATTTTAAAGGATATTGAAGAAATGGTAGAACAAGGGTAAAAATCAGATTAAATAGTTAGATTAGCCTTTGTCATTCTCATTACTTAAATTTAAAAATACTCTCCTCTTCTATTGGTCTGTATAATTTAAGAATAATTCCGTAAAGAATAGAAGCCAAGATATAAGGAAAATTTAGAAATAGATTCCATTTAATAAAATCTTACCAGATCAAAGCCACTCTGGGCTTAATTTGAAATTCATATGTTTAAAACCACAGAATGGAAACTTTCAGTTATACTGAAAGCCATGTCCTGCATATAGCCTTTCCCTTTTGGAAACTGGAACCACAGTCTTGCTCTTTATTTACTGAACTTTCTCTGTACCTGCTCATCACTGAAGTCTGTCATTACAGACTCTCTGCATACTTCCAGGCCAAAAGGCAGAGCTATTTATGAACCTTTGTAGCAGCAGAGGTAAAATAGGGATACTAATAGGAATTCAAGGCATGTGTTAACATTCAGGATCTTGAGCAGAATTCTTTAGGCAAACAAGAAGGCAAACAAGAACGAACTTCAAATACTATGTATATTAGTCCTAGATGAACATATGCAGCAGAATAAAATGAGCTGTCATTCATTCACTTCTATTTTTTTCATTTTCATTTCCAAATGGGCACCTAGTTTGAAGAGGATCCTGTTCCCTTATCTTCCCTATGATTTGCCAAAACTAGAAAACTTGCTTGAGGTGCTTTCATGAAGAGAAGTGTAGTTTAATTTTTTCACTGGTGTTCAGTTTTGAAGGAACAGTGAGTAAACAATGACATATATTTGCACATCTATCAACATGGGGAAAAAGTCTGGAATATTTCTTAAGGATGATGTTGTAGCTATGCTGATGTAGGGATTAAGAAAGAAGGATTAAGACAGAATGATTTTGTAGTCTAAAAACTGCATGAACAAACAGAAGCTCAGCAAATAGAAAATTGCCACCAAAATATAAAGTCAATCTGGTATATGCTAACTGAAGTCAGACACATTTAACTGTTAATTTTGCCTTATAAACCACAGTGATTACCTATCCTTACCACAGCTCTTTTCCAGTTTACTACTTATTACAACACACTGTCTGTTAGTGTAATATTAACATTATTACAGTCATATTTTATTGATGCATGTCTGTGTGTGGAACAGAATCTACTGGTTAACCATCATTATCATCCTTCAGCTTTTTATGGTTTAGCAAGCAATGTGTGCTCACAAGTGTTCACAGCCTAACTACTCAATCTCATTTATTCTTCTAAGGATCTTATTATTAGTTGGAGTTTGATTTGTTAATTCTAAATTTAATTTAAATTTAGAAGATTTATCTAGTGCTTGCATGTCAATTGTAATATTAACTCTTCTTTCACAAAATTCTCCTTTTTGTGCCACATGTCTTTTTTTAGGTGGTCATCTCAGACATTTAGCATAAAAATAATTGGGAAATTCTACATGGCTTGGGTAGGATATACCAGCTTTTCTAACTATAAAAGACCCCAAGGAAGTGCAAATGAACAGTTCTACATAATTTCCATGAACAAGAAAGCTAAAGTAAATGAAATAACTGCAACTATGAAAACATAATCCTATCATTGGAATTCCATGAACAGCATAAGTAACCTACATTCGTTTTTTCTCTATTCCACACAAATTCTCTTGGTAATCTTCCTTCCATCTAGAGATGAATTGTCAAAGGAGTACAGGACACACATACATAAGAATCATCAAAATCAAAATGAAGAATGTACAGTCACAGTAACCAGACTTCTCTATTTTTCTGACCACCCTTGATCTCATGAAGTTAGAAAATGAAATGCCATTATGGGCCTTAAACAGAGCTTTTTATTCCATGTGTGCTCCAGAAGAGGAGCTGTGCAAGGTGGATTTGAGTATTGCTATTTTTACATGAACAAAAGCAGTCTTCTTCATTCCTCCTGTTCTATTTAAGTAGTTCCCTTGCTGGCTCTGATGACAGTCACATAATCTCCTAATTCACACGTAATGTAAAATCTGGCTAATGAGTGGCAAGATTTATTTTCATATAACTGACTACATATTTAATGTGCAAATTTAGATGCTAGAAATATTCAGCATCTTAACTCAACTTTTCTGGTTTGCTCAGTTGAATCCCCTTAGAAACGGAGATCATATTAGTTGAATATTTTAGACTTTGAACAGAATGCTTGCTTATCACCTAAAATTAAATTATTTGCATTTTTAAAGAAAAAGGGCTGTGTTTACCACTATAACTGCTGGTGCAGAGAGGACCTGTTTCTAACAGTGGGATGCACAATAAAGAAAAAAAACCAAAACAACATCCACACGCATTAAAAAAATGCAGTTTAAATCAGCAATCTAAGCCAGGGCTTAGGAAGGGGCATTAGGATACAATATGCTGTTGTATTTTATACTCTACTGCAGTGAAATGAAATTTAAAAATGAGCTGGAGGTTAAAAACTTCTCTAAAACACATGGCTATAGACACCCCTGGAATTATGATAAAGGTTAGTAATTTATTTTAGCTTAAAAGGAATTTTCTAACTCCAAGATAACAACTACTGCATGTAAAGAAAGAACACCAAATGACTGAACAGGAGGTTATAGCACAGAGTTTTAATTAAGTTCTCCTTTTTTTATCTGATCATCTCTGTAATATGCAAGGAAATACCACCAGGCATGGATTAGTGTCACACTCCTGAAGCTGTAGGTAACTTGAAGAGATATTCCGTAATCCTTTACTCATAGCAGAGGATCCCAGCCCCAGAGGGGCTCATGGGAATGCTATATATTTAGCACATAATGAGGAGAGAGGCTTTGGGTGAGACAAGTATGTAGGGAGAGGGAAAGTTGTAAATTATTAAATGTTTCAAGAATTATGACTGTTACTAAATGACTGCACAGTGAAACATGTTAAATGTTTTGTAAAGGGAGGTGATTATGAAAGAAACCAATATTAAAAAAGAATGCTGAAATCAGTTTAAAGAACTCAAGAACTGTCCTCGCTTGACAGGTTTATACCATAAAATTCATAAAGTATCTATAAAGATAGATTCTTCAAAACCTAGCCAAACATTTAGCCACATCATTCTGCTGCTAACAAATGAACAAACTAGATAAATGCTAGCTAGGGTAGGCTTAAAAATGCTGCAATATAATAAATATATCCATGAATTAATCTCTTACAGAGTGTTGATACTTTGATATGCTTCTGAGGAAGAAAGCTCAGAATATAAAATGGTTTTTCATATGATACTTTATGTCAGACCTGATGGCAAAATAATTACAAAATTTTGACTTGCTGAAGTCCTCAATATATTTTCTCTTACTCTTGATTTTTTGTAAAGCTTCCACTTAAAATTATTTGTAATAAACAGAAGAAGAATAATCCCCTTCAAGAAGCACTAAATTGGGTATGTCTCTACATAACATAACAAAAGTCAAAATCAACATTCCAACTCGAATATATGTTGTGCACCTCTTTGTTACTGGTAAAGTGCACCTTACCTTTGACAATTCCGTGCATCATCTTAAACATTATTTTCTCTGAGAATTGCTGATCCTTGTAAAACTGCAAAAAATAGGAAAAAAAAAAATGGACACATTCTACTTTCTTAAGGTCATAATATAAATTGTCCCCCTGTTACCATAGAAACAGAGTGGATTTCACCATTTTAATGCATGCAGTGATAATTGTTCTTCTTTCAGTCTATGGATAGGTAGTTAATGGTGCTAGTTGCTGTTAGCACAGACACAGACTATTGTCATCTAAGCACAAAGCTGCTGTCTCCTGTTCTGTCACTGCGAGCTTTCCTAACCATCAGCAATTCATAAGGGAACATTCAGGCAGAATGAAGAGCTGTTCACAGGCCTCCGTTCTGTGGCTGAAACAGAATTCCCTGCAGGAATTATGTTTTCAAATGAAAACCAAATAAATATGACACAGCACAGTGTGCTTCTTCAGATTGTCCTGTCACGTCATTGCAGAAAAACTGTCTTCTGAGTGGTAGCTTACAAAATTTGCATTGTATTGAGAAAAGCTTCAGTTGACATCCTATCTATAGAGCAAGCTTTCACTTGCCAGATACCATGAGCTTACAACACACATCTCTGTGCAACTGTGTATTTTAACCTTGAGATTATAAACAGATCAATGGGTACTAAGTATACGTAAATACTGCAGTTCTGGGAGATCACACTTATTCCACGGGTGCCCAAATTTAGGCTCATTTAGAATACACAAGTGGAAAGCACAACCACTATTCAAATTGCAGCGCTATCTGATCTCAGTCCAAAACTTGGTTGCATCAGTTTTTAAAGAGATGCACTCCAAAATAAGCAGATAATGGTCCCACAGAACATTACGGTAGCTAGAAATCACGGGTGGTTTGGGATGCCATCTTTCCTAACACACAGACACACACAGTGCTAGCACTGAGATGCTCCAGCCCCTCACACAGGACACAGTAGCTCCATCTCCCTCTTGCAGCGGCAGCCCAGAACAGGACACAGCGCTCCAGGTGTGGCCTCAGCGGCACTGCCCAGAGGGGAAGCATCCCCGCCCTGGGCCTGCTGGCAACACTCCTGGTGCAGCCCCGGGTGTCCTTAGCCCTCTTTGCCACAAGGGCACATTCCCAGCTCAATGCCAGCTCATTGGCACTGTGCCAGCCAGCAGTATTCCCTGACCCTTTTTTGTCAATCTGTTTTCCAGCCAGTCAGCCCCTAGCAGGACTGGTGCTTTAGTCCATGTACAGATAATGTGGAATAACCATCATAAGTGTTACTAAAACTATTGTTATCACTTTTACTCTGGTTTGGCTTAAAACATGAAATATTTATTCCCAATCAGTTATTCTCGGTTCATGTTAATTTGGCTATAATTAATGGAAGTTATGGGGAATATTATCTCCTTATAAGAGATGCAGCTAATGTGTAGTTTAAATATTAATGAGTTTATTCTTTATAAGGATAACTGCAATGCCTAGTATAGATTAGTCAAGCAGACAGATGCTTTTCTTAAAATTGAGGTGCTTCAAATCAATAGGGCCACAGGTTAACTGTAAAACACTGTTTTCTGTACTTAGCCTTCCTTGCTCAACACCATGAAATACATAAATTATACACAGGATCGTATTTCCCTCTCACATATGTCTGTACAATTAGGTTCTGAAAGTATTTCAGAAACCAATACTACATGAAAAGCAATTGGCTTTTCTTGTCAATTTGCCCAGTCTAGAACTGACAAAAATGCTGTAATGAATTAGAGCGGTATATCATCAAAAATAGACATTTATGCAAAGTACTATGAAAGCTGAATTAAGACTGGAATTATACTTGGAAAGGTCTGTTTAGAGGTCCCATCTGTGAACACAGAAATTATAACAGACAAAATGTTGATGGTGGCATAATTTGTGAATACCAATAATGACATTAGCTGCTGCTGGACAGATAAAATCACCAAGCCATATAACTCCTGTAGAGTTCTTTTATTAATTATTTCTCCTCAGATCCTAAGAATTGTAACATATGGATTCTTATTCATGGGATTTGATGCAGTGTATCCTTGCATGTCTCTGACTCCTGAGGTTTTCCAAATTCCTCTGGGAACCATGTCTCTGTTATTCATACATATGTACATACGTACCCTACTTATTTTGTATTTAGGTCACATCAGCTATGCGCACACAGCAGCACCAAACAGGTCACCATATGTCCAAAAATTCCATGTATATTTGTTATGTATGTACATTCTGAAATGCATTTGATTTACTACAGTGAGCATATACATTTGTTCAGAAAAACAGTAACCACAATTAGAATTTTGGCAATATATCAGCCGCACAGTAAACTCAGTCTTTTGGAGAAAAATCAGGGTTACTGCATGAGTGCTCCATAGTGCACATACAAAAACAACTTCCTCACAAATCTCAGGCAAATATGACAGCCCTGTGTTTTCTGAAGATTTTATTTTTTGGCAGACAGCCAGGCTGAAAAGATTCTGCTGGAGACCTATAAGCCATATTTGGTAATAACTCACTTCCTAACAAGCGTATATAAAACTACATGAGAGGAGAAACAAGGTTCTAATTCTCACCCATTTTACAAGAGCCCAGTGGAAAGAAAACCAACAGTGTTCTCTGCTAATGTGGCTTTCTGCAGAAAGTTGGAAATGGCTGTGACCATGATTCCTGCCCTTCAGGCCCTGGCCCATTTGCCCACAACCTGGCTCATTTGCTCAGGACAGGCATTGAGCTAGGACTTGGAACAGAAACAAAGTGTGATCAGTGAAGTTGTGTTGACTTTTTTTAAACAAGTGTTTGCTTTGAGCAAGTATAGCTAAAATAAATAGACCATAATAGGAAGAGAATAATTTAGGCATGTTTCAGTAGCCAACTTGACTCCCATAATACTTTGCTACGGACAATATTAAATACTTCACCTTCATTAATGATACTACAGTGTATCACAACATACTGTTTTCTAACCTGAACTGAACCAGAATGCACTGTGTGGCAAAAAGACAAATGAAAATTAAGTAAGAACAAATTACATACAGTGGTATAAAGAACAGCAGTACAATTCAAATCTGGAGAGCAATAGTCCAGCAAAAGAGGCATTCTTTTCATATTCCAAATAGCAGGCAGTGAGATCAGTACCTTGTAAGCAAAACTGAAGCATGTGAAAAACCTTTAATGTTTCAAGACAACTCACCTATGCAATTGAAGCAGTTTTTATGATGAACAATACAGTCGTACAAGGCTGGATGAACTCAAAGACAAATCAGTTGGAAAAACTTCACTGAAAAATATGTCTATAGCTCATTTGTGAGCTACTTAGATGAGATTGCATGTCTTCTTCAGGGAAAGCCGGGGGAGAATCTATGTCTGTGATCCAGGTCTTTTTGAAATCCAGACAGATTTTGCAAACAGAATAAAATCAGCTTGCTTTCTTACAGGTGTCTTTTGTATGTAGCTGTTAATTTTCTTGATCGCTTTTGTGCTTTCATTGTATTTCCCTATACTTGGCACGGTGGGCAACACCACAACAAACAGAAACATCCTCACATGTACCAAAATCTAGAGCTCACAGTACACTTAACAGAACTTTTTAGACACTAATATGGAATACTTCCAGGCCATGTTCCCTTTACAGCTATTAGAGAGGGGATTGAGACAGGAAATTACCTGTTAAAAACATTTTAATGTAGGCTGCCTTGTTCAGTAAAGAAAATTTGGTCTGGGAAGAAACCTTTCCCCATCAGCTCTTAAAATGATTCAGGTAATATTCTGCCTGATCAAAAGACTAACCAATTTCCTGCTGACCACATCCTTCTCTGCTCTGACAGTGAATGCAATGAAATAAAAGACTGCAGGCACATGCTGGAGTAAAAATATTTTTAGATTTTTAATCCCCTGGCTGGATACAGCCATATTAAATATAGATTACTTTTTATGACTAGAGATAAAATGGAATGAAAATAGGAAAATTGTCACTGAATAAAAAAGAACTGTGGCAACGAAGGTATATCATGTACTGTAGATAATACAGTATAGAGAAAGCTAATGTATATGTTCATCAAATGAAGCAGAACAAGGAAAATAGTATTTCTGGTGTATATAATTTAACATTAATAATTTATAAATATATTCTTACTCTAATTCCATGACTGAACCATTCTTGAATTTACAGAGTCTTGTTTTAAAATGTCCTCTATACAAAATGAGATTCAAGACCTGCAACCTCCATTTAGATAGTCATGCCTTGGGACATAGAAAAAATGTAACAATATTTCATTAAAAAAAAATTTAAAACTCGGTAATATTTGTACTTAATACACAAAACTTCAGTTCCTTTGACTAGCCTTGCAAAACAAAACAGTCCCATTGTGATGAAGGATTCCAAATACAACTTAGTATTATTATATTATAAATAGTATGACAAGCTGATCTTTCAACTAGGTTTTCACTGCACTGGTACAGTCAATGAGTTGGAGTTTTCCTGTTATAATTATAAATATGTTTGCTTTCCATTGACGTTTCAGGATATCTTCTATTGTTGTGGAAAAAATTTATATTTTCTAGAAATAAGTCTGGTTTTAATACAGAAGTACCAATCAAGCAAACCAGTCAATGCTCTCTGTAGTTGGCCAGTCAAATGCCAAGAGTTAAGTGGGATGAAACTGTTCAGCTGTGGTGAGCAGTGAAGAAGTGACTGCTGGGAAGGACTACTGTGAAAATTATTTGACTACACACTGAACAGTTCAGCAGTAAAGAGAGAGAAAAAACATTAAATGCTACATTTTAAAATATTACCCCAAATTTATCCAATTTATTGCAAGATTCATATAGCCAATCTTTTCTGTCTGGAGCAGAGTGCATATAGGATAGATTGGGGAAAATGAAGGTGTTCATGTTATCGTCAATGGAAGTAGCAATCCTTTCCTGTGAAAATGCTTCTTTGGCTATTCCAGAATCCAAATTTACTGAGTTAATCTGGAAGCTTCCTTTCATTTATAAACTTAAATCCTTTTTTTTGGTACACGTTAATGGCATATATTAAAACCCAAGGGTAAAGAAAAAGGAAAAAAATCAACTCCCTACCCTTTGTACACATTTTTCTGCTCTGGTTACATAAATCAGTCATTTATAACAGGAAAAAAAAGAACTAACTCCTTCACTTACAACACAGGAGGAAAAACAAGGTTCCTAACTAGACAGCCAGAGGAGTGGTAAAAATCCTGCATTTTTTTTTTTAAAGCACTCTTTGATTTTTTTTTTTTTTTTGTCAAAATGGTATAATTTTGTGGGTGATTTGGTCTGGTTTGTATTTAGTTTGGGTTTTTTTTTTTTTTCAGAACTAGCTCTTTTCCCAAAATGGCATGGCAGACATCTGAAACACAGATCAACTGAGAGACTGGAAAAATTTTTAGTGGACACAGCTCTGGCTAGAGTATTCACAGAATAAACACACAGACTTAGCAGTGACTGAATTTAAGGGCTCTGCTCCAAAAATAATGCAGAACTCCAGTTTTGCCTATTGCATATAAGGAAAAAACATTGGAGTTCAACATCTTTCTGCTGATGAAAAAGGGTTGTTTGGGTTGAAACACCATATTAAAGTGTAATGTTCATTTTTGTAAAGTAAGAATCATTAAATAACACTGAAGCATCTATTACTGCACAGTGTTTAAAACATTTTGAACTCATAATTCTATTTCCAGATACTTCTTTGTCCCTGTTTGAAATTTTGAAATTGTTCACAGCTCAAAGAGGAAACTGAAGGCAGCCTTTAAATAATTGTCTCTGCAGATGAAAGATAACTAAATTTTGAAGACCTAAGGAGTCAAGAAGAGCACAGTAAGCACACAAAGCCAGTTTGATTACAGATGGTCAGACTAGCCTATGTTTCATCAAGTGTTATGCATTCTATTTTAAAAACATCTTTAAACTTGTGGAAACTTTCAATACATTACAGCATGTAGAACTGAGAGCATAATCCTTCACCTCTGATATTGAGCTGCCTTTGCTGAATTCCTCTCTCAAAATGTCTTCTATGAAGACTTCATATTAGCTAAAACAGTGTGTTCATAGAATTCTCCTCTTTTCATCACTCTTCCTAAGAAACAGATGTCAGCAAACTAAAACTACTTCTGTTTCCTATTGTCCCTGCCCAGTTCTGAGGTCATGATCCATTCTCCAACTTCCGTTATTTTATTCCTTCTCCTATTGTAAGATCATCTTCTACCAATGGGTGTCTGAAGGGAGGGTCATTTGAAAACCTTACCAGTTATGAGAGACATAATTGTGCTCAGATTGGACACTGGTATAAACCAGCAGGAGTCAGTAGTTGGGCAGTGGCTCATTCCAGGGCTGAATTTGATACTTTGTGTTTACATTAATTGTTTCACCATTTGAAACAAATGTTTATTTAAAGCTGATTGAGGTAAGAGCTGACACAGTGTGCCATTTATATCATCAGTGCCTTTGCCACTTCATCTCAGCAGGTTTTACTTTGAAGAAGCAAAAATAGCTTCATCAGACACTGAAAGAAAATCTTAACATTCTGGTTAATCAGCAGCAGTCTGTGAAGAAAACAGCAAAGTAATGAAATCTCCACTTCTAAATAATTGTACTTGGGAAGCATCCAGCTCAGTTTTCAGCTAGAATCAATCAATCAAGCACTGAAACTAAATTCACAGCTTTCCACAGCATACTCTTTTTGGTAGGATGCAGAAAGATTAAAAAATAAAATAAAATTAAGGCACTAAATTATTTTTTTCCTTCACAGGAGATCCATTATTTGTACAATAGAAATCAGTTACTGATGTAGGGAATTTTAATAACCTTATGTTCTCAATGTTCCAAATCCAAGTAATGGATGCATTGGAAGGCACATGGAGGTATGTGCCTCAGCATTCTAACTAAACATGATTTACTATTGGAGAATTGTTAGCAAATCTATCATAACACCCTGCCCCCCAATCTTCTGTTGTTTTATGTCACGTGCAATCTTTGCACAAAGTTCATAAAAAACTCAACTATAAATTTTGAAGAGGAGTCCACATTAACTGTGCTTCTCAGACTGAATTTATTATTCCAACAACTTTATAAAAGTGTAATGAGAAGAAAGCAACTAAAGTTCTATTTAAGATATACCATAAAACTTAGGGCTTTCACCACCTTGAGGTGACAGGGCAGGGAAAATTTTACCCACAATAGTATCTTGTACAGTCTCAAGTACCCAGTCACAGAAAATGAGAACCAGGTAAATAGAATGTGAGAGGAAGATGTAAAAATGACCTCCTAGGTTAGAACTGGGCTGTTATGAGTGAGCCAAATGTAGCTCTAAGATCATTCCACCTTAGCTAATCAGAATTTACAACTTGCTTCAATTTAGGTCTCTGAAGTGCCTGAAAACATATTTTTGTAATTTTATTCCATCACTGCACACATCTGTCTCAAAGAAAAAGTGTCCTTAAATCCATGAATATAACATATGCTACTCATTCCATTCCTTTGGGTACTTGACCAGTCTTCCATAGCCCAGTGAAATTTAAAAGCCATTAAAAAACCAGCAGAAATTCTAGACCAACTAGAGAGCTGATAAAGGATAAAATTTCTGTGGAAAAATACCCTTCTTGTGACAGGAATTAGCTAGAAAATGTCTCCATTACTCTGCTCTACTTCAAGGCAAATGCCTAAACCTTTAAAATCCCTTAAAAAGTTTTAGTAATTGAACACCTGTAATTCTGAGAAACTTTTCTGAGGACAAAGATAAGTTATTCTTTTTTTTAGTAAGAAACCCATCACTAATTTATACTGTAGCTTGTGTAATCCCTAGAACCTGTAGCAATTTTCAGATAAAAAGTGGGATTTTTATCTGAAGAGAGATTCACTGTATTTTGTCTTCAGACTACAATTGAATGGTTTCTGCTGAGGGCCTCATGACAGGGGAATTGATCAGTTTCTGTGGTAAAGAACAGTTCACCCTAGAGGTCAGTAATAATACCAAATCATTTCAATTTATATGTAACACCAACCACTGAAAAAGCACCCTGACAAAGAAGCAGAAGCTGTTTTTTGCTCATGAGGACCATATTTTCATCTAGGTGAGAAAGGAATTGAAAGTAGAATGGTTTAAGTTTTCTAAAAATGTTGCCCTTAAAATTATCAGTATTAGAAAATGCATTCCTTAATATAGTATGTCATCTTATATTAGAAAATCATATGACTTCAAATTTTGATCAATCTAAGGAACTTCTCACTGCGTAGTAATCTCAGCATCTCAAACAATTAATCTCCTCACCAATTACCAAATTACTGAACTAATCCTTATTTGCTTTCCAACTGTAAAACAAAGACCTTTGTAAAACTGTGTGTGCAATGCTGTAGAATTGGCAACCTTTACTCCAGTCTCTTCTGTACTAAGTGAACTTTGTTAATTTGTGGTGGTGGGAAAATTATCTGTCTGTCTTCTATCCTTTACTGTAAGAAGAAAATATGCACAATCTTTTGCTCTCTGATATTTTATTCAGTTAAGATTGTTTAAATGCTAAAAGATATTTTAGAATCTATTTCAGCAAATTACTGAGCTAATGTCACAAGAATTCCTTCATTTGCTCATTTTCCTGTACCTGCACAAAGAACATGCCCTGCTGATGGCCAGGGTGTGCCATAGAGACAAGAAGAACCATAGGACACTTAACTGTGTATCATCCAGACAGAAACAAAACATTCAAATACCCAATACTAGACAAGATATATCCTTTACTGTAGAAAAAGAAATTTCTAGGAGTGCTTCCTGAGCTTCCAGTTACTGACACAAACATGGACACTGACCACAGAAAACTAAAGGTGCCCTTCCAGGGAATGTCAGAGTATCACATTCCAGCCAAGCTCTCTGTAGTGCTTCTGGAAGACAGACAGAAAGCAGACATTTTGATGTTATAAAAGTATACAAATAAATACTTAAGTAAATAAAGACTTGCCCACTTGGTTCTGCTAACACCACCTTCATTATCTTCTACAGGTGCAACAGTCTCTGCAGGGGGACACTTGAGTTTTGATAACAGCTCTTCTGGTTATTACAAAGGCAAAGCACAGGACCTTAATCACAACACAACGGTGTCTTCACATGACTTTCTAACACCTTCCACTAAAAGGGAAATAATTAATTAACCTGGGACCAAATCCGAAATTATCACATCAAAGAAGCAGATCTGAGAGTTAACAGTACATTCAAGAGCTGTGTTTCCTTCTGAGAAATAAACCAATTGAAAGCTCACCAATAAACGAATACTGCTGGAAAGACAGAACACAGGGCACATAAATCTAAGTATGATGGTTTTGCATCATTGAAACAAGAGTCATGTATGTAACCTTTCCTCTGCTTGTCTCAATATTGAAAGTCCTGCTGTAACTGTTTCTAAACCACATAAACTTAGAAGCTGACCAAGTATCAACTGAAAGTTTGTAAAACAGAGTGTAGTTTCCTCATTTCTCATCACTCTCTGAAGGATGAGGATTCTTCTTTCCTCTTGCTTCAGAAGCTGAAAGCTCTCTGTTTATTTGTTTTGATTTCCCAGGAGATCGAGAGACAGAAATTACAGTCATGACCACAGCTCTCAGCATTTGCTTTCTGGCTACAGCATCTCAGATTTCAGTTTTGTTTTTAATGCTCGCAAGTGACCCACATCAGTGCAGTTTGAAGACAACATTATTATATAAAAGTCACTACGGAGTCCAAATTAAAGATCTCATAATTGATCTGAATGATGGGAGTATCCATAGCAGAAGGCTTGAATTGCAAGGCTTGCTTCTCCTCAAACTAATGGTAGACTTCTCTGTGGTCTCAGTTTCACTCTTTATTGCTTAAATTGGAAGATCAAAATACAGTTGTTAGTAAAGATGTTTTGGACCATGTTAATCTCTGAAATTACTCCTGCAACTTGATAAAGTAAAAGTAAGCATATATGCTTTAAAAAATCACAGTGAAACTAGTGTTTTACAATGAGAAGAGCTAATTATTATCATACAGACAGGCAGTAAATTTAGAAATAGAAAAATAAAGCTTAAGCAACAGCAAAAAATGAAAGATTTAAAACACTGTCTAGGTAGCTGATGGCTGCACAGATGCCACAAACAAAAAAACCAACTGGCTTAAACTAGTGGTTCTCCACTTTGTGGTCACTAGATTTTAATTTCCATGGTTTGGGAAAACTTTTAAACTTGTTTTTTTGTGACAAAACTCAACATAACTGCAAAGATGGTGAATATTATCATGAGCACAGGAAAAGCAGAGCAGTAAAACTACTTCTGCATACTGCAGTACAATTCTATAAAGTAATGTAGAAATGCCTTCCTCAGCAGTAGTTAACCACAGGTCAGTTTGTTTCAAGCCAGATTTTGGTGCCTTGGGTGCAACCCAGCCACTGCAGTTGCTACCCAAACTCTATCCAACATCATTGTAAAAGTGATTTTACAAGCTGGAATTAATCAATGTCATAACCTAAGCAGAACTTTGGCCCTTGTACTTTAATCAATAATGGACCATGTATCACAAGAAGAGAGATGGTTTATCACAGCTGCTATGAGAACAACTACCAAAATCCTGGGAATGAGCAAGTTTGGCAAACTGTAGCAGCCAGCCCTGTGATGCTGCCACAGCAGACAAGAACATAAACTTCTTGCTAAAATACTTGGCATTATCAAAAAATATTAAAAAAATCTATTTCACCTTAACAGACCAGCTTACCAAGGAAGTGTCCCCCTACCTAGGTTATCCACATCACTTGGTTGATTTCTGACATCCTCTAGGATTTAAAGAGCATGTATCTACATAAACCAATGCAGTATAATCCTAAAACATCTCATCTACCCTGGTTATTTCAAGCTAGAGATGTTTTAGGGATTCTGAAGGAGAATGCCATGGTAATGCAGCTCAACAGCTGTCAGTATCCAGTCAAACAGACCTAGCACCAGGACCCAAGGAAAGCTGCCTCTTATGTCGAGTGGAGCTGAACACCAATGCATAACCCCTGAACTGACATGGAAATGCACCCTCAAAGAGAGTTACATATGGGCTCCTGCATACCTGCTCTCTCACTTTTGTAAGGGATATTTATTTCAGCCCCCTTCCCTTCCACCAGCACAAACATGTACAGTCAACAAATCTGGGAGTGGAAAACTACATCTTCACCTGTAGTGGTTTAGTTTAGACATCACCAAAGACCAATTTTCTGAAAAGGACAATCACAGCACCACATATGCACCAGTGTCAGACCAGCAGCAGGTTGCAAATTTCTGATCACAGATGGCTGGGCTTGGCTTCAGTCTCCTAGGAACTATAGCCTAAGTTCTTACTGCTTTGTGTATTTTATAGTCCACTTGTACGTCAGTAAAACTAAAACCCATTTCTATTGAATGCTCTCCATGGTTTTAAAATGTATTAGCGAATTCCACAGATTCTCTGGTAGGAGATCAGTGATCCTGCCAGAGGGGAAATAAAAAGAAATCTTTTAAAAGGTCATGTTTACTACATTTGAAAGGATACGCTCCTGATTTGCTAAGTGGACAGATTAGGCAAAGTGCTACTATGAAACATAACTGAGCTTTCTTTGGCTACTGAACACTTAGGAACAGTCTACAAAAATCCTTTACCATTAACCTCAAGAAAATTGTTACAGCAGTTCATTCAATCAGAATTCTTGCTATGACAGGTACTTGTCTACACATACTTACAGGCCAAGAAATCATTTACTACTGAGTCATTACAAAACCTCTTCTGGAAATTACTCTCACAGACAAAAACAAACAAAAGCCAAAAATCAATTCTGTATTGTTTAATGTCCTCTCAAAAAGAGCCAGCACATAAAGATTTAAAAGTTTCATGTGAATGATGAAAGTAAGAATTTAATTTATGCCTTAATTTCAGCCTCTTGTTAAACACATCTTTCTTCTATTTGTTAAGGAAGATTTCATCCTTAGGTCTGTTCTTTGCTATTACATTTAATCCTCATGTCAGATACTATATGGAATACACATTTGTCTTCCACCTACAAATTAATCAAGCTAAAAATCATGCAGATGGTTGTGACATCTAGTTGCTAAAACCGAAGAAATTAAAATACTCTTGTTGTCTTCTGTGGTTTTTTTCTAATTTCCATATATAATGGCAGAGATCAGAATTAGTCCAAGTGATGTAAAGAAAGTGATTTTAATCTCATCCAAACCCATTAAGTTTAATACATTTGCTTACAGATTTCAGAACTGAAAAAAGAAATAGGATGATGCATAGGGATTTTCCACTGGACTTGATCTCTTTCCTTATGTTATCTTGATCTATTCAGGGTGTCTGATGTTGTAGCAACTTTTATTTTACATTTTTTAGTACTTAAATACTGTTCAACTGATATTTTATACACAGAGGATTAAGTTATCTACTTGAGCAAAGACTTCAAAATTAGTGCTTTCTGATGATATTTTTACTGAGCAAGAAGCTAGAAAGACAAAAATTGTTATATTAGCTTGATTATGCCTATGATTAGCTCGATCTCATCTCCAGTGCTGGCCAATATCAGACACTGATTGCAAAAGCATAACAATTTTGAATCCACTTTGTAGGCAAACCAGGGAGTTATTTTGTTAGGCTCCAGGCTTGCTGTACAGGTGAAAGTTGTCTAACAGTTCTTAAAACCCCCCAACTTAATTAATGCAGTAGAAAGCATACCAAAGTGTACAAAAAGACAAAATTCTGCTCTGCGGTTAAAACCAGAAAAACTTAAAAAGCACACTTCCGTGTGTGGCTCTCTTCCAGAGGGCTCTGAAGTCTATTCCTCTGTTGTTTAGCAATTCTGCCTCTAGATACTGGGAGCAATATTTTACAGATCAGCAGATGGCCTGGGACCCTACTGAAGAGAGGAGGTAGAATGCTCTATTGTATTTGTGGTAGAAGAGAACTCTACGGCAGACTTGACAGGCCCTGCAGAACCCAGTCTCAATGAACACAGAAAGGTCACAGGTGAAACGTAACCAAGGAAGGTTTCAGAGAAAAGTGTTCATAGGAATGTACTAGAAAAGGCAGTCCTTTCTAACCTGGAAAGTGAGGATGTAAAACAAAGTCTGAGGTTCCGGGCATGATTTTGATCCTCCTCAGGCTATAATCATAGTGATACAACAGCACCCAGTTCTCAGATCCATCATGTGAAAGGTATCTACATTATTGTCTTGAAGTCAACATTAAGAGCTTAAATAATGAACTTTAAAAAAAATTGCTCTAAGTGCTAATTTCTGTGAAGACCTTAGAGCTCAGACCTCTTCTGCCATGATGCTTGTAGATTGTTTCCAGTTCCTGCATATGAATTGGCCAAACCTGAGACCCCATTTTTAAGACACCAGAAAAACACAATTTATTTCAGTTCTCTACTTTCAGTTATAGTAAGAGCTAGGCTAGTTTTCACATTACATTGTAGAAACTATATTTGGATATATTTACCATGCTCTATAACTCAGTCTTTCAGTTTGATAAAACAGACAGGAGACCCCAGAATTGGAGAAATGTATTAGTTTGTTATACCAAGTGAAGTCTGAGTGCATATGAGCAAAGGGAGGGTAAAGAAAAACATGTCAAGGTGAATATCTTTATAATTTGTACAAGTTGCTGGTTCTACAAATAATATAACCGCTTATGTATTTGAAATTAGGTGTTTCTTGTGAATTCTTGTAGCAGCTGCTAAGATCCCTGCTGCAGGTCATGCATGACAGTACAAGAAGAGTAAACAAAACCAGGCATAGCTTGTCCCAGTGAAAGGAGATGGGAACATTTTGCACAGAGATTTGATTTTTATTTGATTAAAACTTCAGCAGTGCTCATGGCATTAAACCATTTAATTAATTTACTGGAAGATTAGTTTCAATGCTATGCCTTTTAATAGAAACTTAACCTGCAAGCCAGAATTTCTGAAGTGAGCAAGACAACTAGCATACTTCAAATACCAAAGTAATTCTATTTAACAAAGCATGTACATAATTCTAAAACAACCCCATAAAGATCTACTGACAGCAGGAACAGTCTGCATTAGTCAGTGTAAAAAGAGGAGTTACTGTCAAAAGCGAAGCTGGCAGAGTAGTGTTTTTCCTGTTCATCAGAGTTCTGACATGACAAACAAATCCATTGCAGATCACAATGAAATCAAGGCTTTACAGGTGTTCATGGAAGAGGGGACTCTTGTCTCAGGTATTCACTGTTAAATTCAGATCCAAATCCTTGGCTTAGTTAATTCAAACCTAGCTGCTAACATCCAAGCTACTGCCCATCCATCCAGACAGCAGGTTTGCCTCAGTACTTCCTTGTTGATGGCTTTTCATACCTTAATAGCTCAACAAAGAAACAAATACTAAGAGCTGCACCCTGAAAGCAAATCATTTAGAGATCAGAGCTCAAATGCAAACCGGCAAGTTGAGGAAAGAGATTATATTTCTCAGTGTGCTGTTGACAATGGCTGTTATTAATTTTTGACTCACGGGTAGTAATTTTCAAGAAATAACGAGAATATGCAAATACACCATTGTCAAGATACACAGTAAGAAGGAATGAAAAGAAGGATACTTGGCAGAAAGTTTTTCTCATTTGCAGGATAAGCTATGTGTCCACATTCTCTTTGTTGACACACATAGGTAAAAGGACTTGACAACTCTGCAGGGCTCCTTTCCATATGTGGAGAGCATATGAGGACACACATGATTTAAAAATTTTCTATCTGAAAAAATGTACAGAATATCAAGTCCTTGTGCTTGCTAGCTCATTCTTAAGTATATTCCATGCCCAGTTATTTTAAAATAGAGGGAAAGAAAAAAAGAAAACCACCAAACTTTAATGCTGTTCTATACCTGTGACTAGGAAGTGTTTCCAGAGGACTCAAAATGTCTTTCAACACTTTTCATTTTAGTCTCCTGGCTGAAAATTTAATTTCTCTTGGTCCTGTGATATCAGTCTTAGCAGATGATGCCTAATGACAACATTCTGGTGTTAATAAAAACACAAAGAACAGCTATCTTATTTTATGACTTATGATTGGTTCTGCAGCTCTTCTATATTACAGTTAGATTTAATGGTAAGAAAGTATATTTTTTGGCAAGTTTTCATATCAAGTGACACTGGATTGTGCATAAATAAATCCAACAAATGTTAACCAACTAAGCAAACAGTGTTCCAGAGCCACAGACTAGAGCTCTTGGTAATGGTGATTATTATCATGAATGGTAAAAAAAAAAAAGAATCCATTTTACCAGATTCAGAAAATAGACAAATGGTTAATAGGTTATGTTCAGTGTCCCAGCTGACTTACAAGAACCACTATCACTCTCTTGGATGGTACCTTAAATCAGAAGAGCACATCTCATATCAGAAGGAGGAGAGAATCAGGTACAAAGAAATTTTTTTGTTAGATGAGGAAATAAATATAGACATGAGAGTTGATATTGTGTTAAGCTAGTTCAGGTTTGAAATGAAAGTCAGATAAGTCGAAGTTATTATTCACATAATTAGAAATTGCATTTCCCCTTCTCTGAAGCAGGAGCTTCACAGCAAACAGATGAGAATCTTTTGGTCCAAAAACCACCTGTGAACTCCTAAACCAGAAGAAAATGTTATGTCTTTTATTTGCTGAACTTTGCTGGGATGCAGAGGAGACTGCAATGTACTGCTTCAGTAAGAGCTGATATGACTTTATGCAGCTGGAGTATTCACCCCACTGTAACCTTTTGTTCAGATGAGCTCTTGAGAGCCCAGACTTCTCTTCCTGGGTGAGTAGTGAGCATAAATGTGAAGTGCTGGTCTAGAGCAAAGACTGTGGGTGTGTCTGGGGTTTGTACAAAGGTCTGTTTGGAGAATGGAAAGGTTTCATGCTGCCTCTCTTTGCTCTGAACCTATGCTTTGTTCAACCCTGAGGAAGTAACCTGGAAAAATGAACTTGCAAGATGTGGGAAATAAAGAAGCAAAGCACATAGAATTAACAAAACCAGAACTTCCACATGGTAAATAAGCTTAATGAAGAAATCATACACGTCTTGAAAAAAATCTTCTGGCCACAAGGTACAAAAATAAACAATGAAAATCCCAACAGTCGGCCCACCTCTTTTGGCTAATATCGAGCCTGCTCTCAGTAAGAAAAAACTTTTAAAGCAAACTCTACACTAGAAGTTTTAAAGCTCTCTTATATGAGCTAATGCTTTTTTCAGTTCTCTTTCCCTATCCTTTATATAAATCAGGAGAAATTATCTTCATACTGCATTCACCAAATATGCATAAGGGTATATTTTATTTATTTCTGCATAAGTTGCAGAATTTCCTTGCTTACTTGAGCACTCTAAGCATTTGGAAATGAAAGATATTTCACTCATCTGCCAAAATAGGTGACAGAACCTTTGACACCAATGATCCAGGGGGATGCACAACATAAATTAGGCAGGCCTGTTGCAATAAATTTACAAATTGCTTTTACAAAACTGCTCAGTCCCAAATGGTATATAGTAATTAGCAGAAGAGGTTCTTAGCACCTCATCAACATGAGGAAATTCAACACTTTGGATGACACTGCCCACGGCAGGGGGGTTGGACTAGATGACCTTTAAATGTCCCTTTCAGCCCAAACTATTCTATGAGTCTCTAAGTAAACACTTCTTCTAAGACTGAAGTACTGCATAATATAAATGTCTACATTTTAAATATACAACTTGACTATTGGAAAGGTTGCTTTTAGCAGGAAATATTCCAATTGCAATGGTGATTAAATAGCTTAAAATTTCTGGCACTTCTACTGTCACATCCCTTGAACTGCTAACTTGCTACTTTTCCAGAGCACATGTCTGTATGGAAGCCATTAGTGATGGATGGGGCAAAATTTTCCTTGGAGTAAATTGTGCCCAACTCCCCATTCTCCTCAACCTACCCCAGCCCCTCAATTCAATTCTTGACTCCAATTTCAGTGAAGAAACAATTAAAGAAATTAGTTGAGAAGGAGAAATGAAGAGTTATTTAAATGGCTTTAAACAAAACCACATTTCTGTTCATTCTCAATTTCACATCTAAATGGCTTGTGGCAAATGCTCAGCATAGATAAAGGTTCATAATCCTTTTAATAACAATTTGCCTGCTGTTCAAATCCATTTTATTTTTTGGTTAACTGAAGATATTTTGGAAAGTATCATAAAATCATAAGAAACCAATTACATTGTTTTGTTGGCACAATCCATTTTTTATGTCACAGGGTGTGAAACTGCTAAAAGGCTAAACTGGAAATTCAAGGACAAAGTCATACAGAAAAAACCGCTGAGAAATAAATTAGGGTGTTCAATGTCATCTTCATATCCTTATAGTTAGCATTGGAGAAAGGAAGTATTTAGCACAGAAATCCAGTCTGAAGCAAGTGTTCAGCCCTCAGTGTTCTGAAGCTGAGATGATCTTGCACCTATTGTACAGTTTGAGGTAGTTCTGCACTTACCACAGTGAACACTTTCAAAAAATGTACTCAAGTGCCTGCAGGAGATAAAAGCAAGGAGCTTGGCAGTCTATCACTTGAAAAACAAATCTCTCTGATAGCAGAAACCGAAAATGTTTCACTGGAGGAGAATACTATGTCATGTCAGAAGAAATATTAACATCTCTCAAATTCTGAGTCAGCAAGTCAGATTTCTACCAAATTCATGTGTTCAGGTTGACTCTCTCTCCTGATTCACTTGTTGAATTGTCCTTAGAGGAATTAAGGACTTAAATAATCAGTAAGTTTTTAAAACCAACTACCTAGTGGGAATACCTTAAATCAAAAAAGAGTAGAACATATAGCTTTGAATGCTAAAATCTTTCTTTCAAATCCAGAAAGAATCAGACAATAGAGCCAACTAGCAAGATCACCCCAAGTAGCCACAAATGTCTTCAAATGCTTGCTTGTGGATTTTTTTGGTTTGGTTTTTTGTTTGTTACATTTTATTTTCCACCAAGAAAATGGGAAGGAAATAGAGAAGCTGTTCAATTCTAGACTTTGGTCTGATCTTTTGATTTGTTTTATTATACAATGTGTTAATTTTGTCCCATCTCTCTAATTTTTCTCAGAGGTTTCTGTTTTAGCACACGTCTGTTTCATAAATCTCATTAAGCTTTTTCCTAACTTTTTATTGCAGTAATTTTTTCACCAGATAGGCAGTATATGCCTTCAGTATGGACTAATATTTAATGAATATTGTTTTAATCATCTTAATTCTTTCCCTCCTCCTTGTACTATTTAATGATCTATATTCAGATCAAACCTTCTTGAAATAATCTGTTATTCAATGTTAATCTGAGAATCAAAGTCAATTTTTTTACTAGAACCTAATAAGGCAAACTGTTTGTGGCAATTATTCAATATTAAACTAATTTGAATTACAAAGCATTCTGAAATTTTCCAACTTGGATGTCCAAATATAGGCAGCTTGATCTACAGTTAGGAATCTAAATTAATGGTCTGGCTTTTCAAATACAGTAAGTAATGGGTTGGGGGTTTTTTTGGCCTAATAAGGCTTTACTAATTAAATCTTGCACAAACTTAGTATTTTTGAAGGATTATGAAAGGGGCAAATACTTGGTTTTCATTTCACAAATAGCTTGCAAAAAGAATAATGACATTTTAATGTTTTTGTAATAAAAAATAACATGATAAGTGCCTTTCTACTCCAACATAAATAAAACATTAAACAAAACAGTAAAACCATCCATAACATCAATGGAGTCGTCTTCTAAAAACCAAAACATCCAATTCAAATGAATAATGAAAGGCTTCAGCACGGTTTTTACGCTTACAGTATTTACTTATAGATCATCTAATTTCCTCCTAAGGCTAATGTGGAAACTGGAAGCTGCTACCATACACAATCAATAATCCTCTTAGAAGCTTACTGTGAGATACAGGAGACATTGCCAAAAGTAGTCGGCCAGAAATTAAATTCATTTGGGTTTTGTTGTTGTCACTGTTGTTTTAAGGAGAAAGCAACTCAAACATTTCCCAGCATCTCTCATTTAGCTTCCTGACTTTTCCTTGCAAAGGATGATGTTCAAATCTTCTAAAGCTTTGTTTGACTGGCCGCACCTTATTAACACAATTGGAGAAAAAGCAACAAAACATTTTTTAGTTCATGATTTCTGTTAAATGTTGGTCACAACACAGAGGGCAAATTCAGCTCGTCAGTTTTTACTGCTATTAAACATGCCTTGGGCCCTGAAGAAGGTTGAGTTACTTTGTGGTAGAAGAAATTATCTTGTTGCATTAGAAAGTGGAATTCCAATAAAAGAGCACATCTGATGAAAGGGACACACATTCTTCCTAGGAACAGCAAGAAGCAGAACCAAGTAGACTCAAATATACAAGATATTGCACATTTTAACTAATGCTGTTCTCTGACAACATCAAATACCCCAGTGCTCTGTGTGGATTGGCCTCTTGCACACTGGGGGAGAGAACCCATTTCAGGCCAACATGAAAAACACCCAATTACATAGAGCAATTTAACTGAACCTCTGAAAGATTAACTATAGAGTCCAGCAATATTTTCCAATTTGTCTTCTTGAAATCAAGCCTAGAGAACTACTCTTCTAGAAGTGATCCAGCCTGACTCATTAGAATGATAACATATTTAGAGAACGATCAGAATGGTCCACCATTAAATATTGGGCAGCCCCAAGGAATAAAGCATTGGGCAGTCCCAAGGAATAAAGCATTTGAAAGCATTCAAAAGAATTATCCACTTCCTCTACAGTCACTTAAATTTCAAAGTTATCAAAATACACGTCCTAAGTGTTGAGTGATAGATCTGTAGGCACATTCAAGTTTCCCCACCACTGGGCTATCCAGAAAAATAAACATTAAGCATGATTTGGAGAGCTTTCAAGTCAAACGTAAGAACAAATTCTGAGATTTGCTGACAAATTATTGCTTTAATGTTATTTTTCCAAGCTTTGAACAGAAGCTCTGCAAACCCCTTGTCTCCACCAGGGAAATTCAGACACTAAAAAGTGAAGGGAAATAACCAATACAATGTGAATTGTAAGGAGAAGGTAGTCTATTATTTTGAAATGTCTATAATCCTCAAAACTTGGCAATACTATGCAAGGGCAGAGAACTGCCAAAAATCAAGTTAGGAGATTGCACCTACTACTTGGTATTAATTTCAATTCTGATTAAATGGCAAGTCCAAAAATCAAGAAAGGACAAGCATTTCAAAGAAGTCAACATAAACTAGTAATCACTCATAGTACAAAGGACTAATCAGAAAAAGCCTTACATTTAGTAAATGAGGTGTAACAGTATTTTGTGCACTGAGCATTTGCTGATTCTGCTTATTAAAATTAAAATTCTGTTTATTAAAATTAAATTTGCTTTTGTTTTTTAAATCAAGGGCCCCCTTTCCTGGGGACCTTTATATGTTACATAAATCCTGCAATGAAGGAATGTGTCTGCATTCCCAAGGATGGACAGTGAACAAGAAGGAACACAGATGAGTGTACAGCTCTGAACAGAAAGATCAAAAATCAGAGACACTTTTATTTGCCCAGAGAAACCAGGTTTGTAGTGTCTATTACATGTCATTAAAACTGTTCACAGGACAAGAGCTTGAGATGCCCTGATGTTTCTGGTTATTAGGACAAGACTAAAAGCAATCATCATCCTCTATTTCTCAATTGGAAGCTACAATTATCCTGGCCAGTAGGACTTGAAAAAGGATACCCATTCTCCCAGAAATCTGAAGCATAGTCTACTAGTCTGGATAATTACACTGCTTAAATTGCAGATCCAACCATAATTATTCAATTTGCTGAGCAACAAAAAGATCTGAAGCTGGAAATAAACACTTGGCTCCCACTTTTCTGTCTTTTGTACATTCTACCTAGGAACATAAGAATGGATTGTGGGCTTTCAACCTAAGCTTATGTGTTTTTCTGAGTGACTGTCTAATTTTAATCCTTCACTTTTATATTTTTTTCCACTAGGATCTTTCTAGATCTCAAGATATTTGTCAGATGGGCTTTAATATAATATTTCTTAGGTTTCTAATGAACAAATAAGAGAAATACAAGTCAAGAGTGAGAAAAAAAGAAAGGTTTCAGACAGCTTTCCAATCCTGATGAGGTAAAAACAACCTACCTACAAACTTCAGAATATCTTGTTCCCTAAAGGTATCCAGATACTGGATAAATCATCCACCCTTGTTACCTTATAAGAGGTAACAAAACCCCTTATGATTTTGAACTGAATAAACTGTTTTAGTACCAGATATCTGATGATAGCTAACTAAGTCAAGTGTAATACTGCTGTCTTGAATTCAAACTCTGAGAGTTGAGAGAAATATAAAGTGATAAGAAGTACAAGAAAGCTTTAATTATGCTATTTTTAACTCCCAACATTTTCTAAACGCAATCTGCTCTATGCAGTTGATTTGACTTCAATTTATATTAATGAAACATTTCAACAGCATACTGCTTTGCAATAAAAAGCTTGTAGTTAAGAGCACAACACTGATCAAAATGAAGCTTTTGGTGGTGGTCTGAAGAAAGCTTTGTTGGGTTGCACCCAGTAACTGGGAGGGGTTGTGGTGCTTTTTTTCTCCCTACACAGAAATAGAAATAACCTGTGATAGTTAAAAACGATCTCAGATTAAAAGTATTGCAATTTTTTTCCCTGTTAGAGGAAGATAATTCTCACCCCTACCCATAAAAAATTCCATCCATAAGTTATGGGCAGCCTCAAGCTCACTCATGTACCATAAGTAACAAAAGAGAATACTCACTGTCAACTACCAGCCATCTTCATGTCTTAATCTATGGTAACTTGCCTTCTGGTTGTGGTCCAACAGGTGATTTAAAATCAATTTTGTAAGGCTGCAACAGTGGTTTTGTAAAATGCAGGCCTTCAGATCTTGGTGGTAAGCTCAATTTAGAAGTAATTGCTACTCTCTTGTCAAGCAAATCCTAGTAATTTTGAAAGCCAGAATTTATGGGCATTATTCTGACTGTATTTAGGAAGATGAATTAAATGATTTTATTTTTAAGGATTCACTGTTTAATTAGCACACACCTTTTACTAAGCTCAGTTGTAGGGACATGCCATGCCTTTTAGAAACTGAGACTTGAAATGCTACTCTGCTAAAGAAGTTAAACTAAAAGTGCAGCAGGAGATTAAGCAAACTTGCTTTTGGGGAACCATGTCAGTAAAATATTTTTCATTATCAATACAATGCTATTAATGGAAAGCCTACCTAATTTTAATCTCTGGATCAACTTTTACCTTCTACTACCTTCAGATATAGTTTAGTCATTATGAGACCCCTTATCCTTCCTTGTTGACTGCAGGACAGTCAATATAATCCACTCTCTTTTCTTTACACAAAGCACAGTTGCCTTACGATGAACATGACATAGATTTTTTCCTCATAGAAAAAATATTCCTGCTTCAAGTTTTTTCTCTTCGTGTAGGCTTCACGGTGAGGGTGTCGGAAGTCACAGCATAAAGTTAGACTGGAAAAATTAATTTCCCCCTGTGGACACTAACAAATGGAAGTATACAATTAAATCATATCATAATAAAAAATATCTCTTCATAGGAGGAACAGAACAATATTTGCTGATAACAATTCCAATATCTAGCCCACTGCCTTACTGTTCACTATACGTTGTTTTCTTTTTTCATTCTCTTCTTTTATTCCTTTACCTGACTTGCTTCCCAACAATACAGCTCAATTAGAGGCACTGCAGTGTGCTCCATTTCATTTCTGCAAACATGACAACTGCTGTCACCTTCTGTGAAGCCAGCTTGATCACCTTCTTGGATTCTCCAAATCTCGGAGAACTATGGCAAAGGATTGGACTGTTTAATTAATGTTTTTTAGCATTATTGTCTGGCAGTTCCCTGTCATAATTCTGAAGTCTTGCACATTTACAACTATTTCACACTTTTTTTCTCCTGGTTTGTTAACTGATGCTCTAAAATCAACTGCTTTCTCAGTTCAGTCTATTCTGTCTGTGCATTTGACATCTATGCTTAAGCAGTGATAAACAAACCATTACAAGTCCATACATAGAAAACTGTGCCACGGTATCTCTTACTGATACCTCATTGAACCTCCTGTGGCACAATCATGAAAGACTTATGCAAGACACATCAAATCAGATCATCAAATCAGCAGTACTTTCTATGTGAACTGGAAGGTCTAAAAATAATTTCAAGGCCCTATTTAGATAGTGACTACTGAAGGTCTGATCAAGGCTGTATCTATAAATTTTTAAAAACAGTTGTATTTTTGAGCAAATACCTTGAATTTCTTCTTTTACATATCCTTTCAATTTTATGAGACTCTAATTGTATACGGCTGTGCCATTTATTTTAGCTGTACCATTTGGCACAATCTCACCTTTTCTATTCTGTTAACAACTTAAGAGAAATTATTCTTACTTTATTCTGTCAGTTTATTTCTTCACAAGGCAAAGAAAATGTTGACCCTGTATGATTATAATTCACTGAGGATTAGAAAATGGAGGTAGTGAGGGTGAATCATCACATCTGCTGTTCTCTCATGTAATAAGAACAAACCTTCGAAAGCATAATTGGGCAGTCCGTAGACAGAATGATCAGTGATCCTTCAGTATGTCTAATTAAATGTTTACTAAGCCCATCAATAAGAATCTGGATGTACAAAACCTGAAAAGAAGAAACACATTGTGGTATCTGTTGAAAATAACAATAATTTTTTCTTGCTTTCCTTCATAAGATAGATGACTTACTGAGATAAATGCAGGAATTTCATTGAAATTGGTAAGAAATTTAATCTTCTCTCTGGGTTTCCCTGAATCTATTTTATGTGTGCAGGAAAATGGGAGTCACTGTCTCCAGGGTAAGCAGATTGGTTGCTGCTGACAACAGCACACTACAGCTGCTGTTAGCAGAAACCAGGATCCGTGAATCCAGTGATTCAGCTGTACTTGAATGGATGATGGCTCCTTGTGTAAGATCTCAAAGAACTTTTCATATTTGATTTGATAAAGATATTCCACTTTTGCTTCTGTCTGGAGTCAAGTGTAACTCTAAAAACTTAACCTAGCCAGACCTAATTCCAGATTCAAAGGTAGTTCTCAGGCACTTCCATGAGAGCCTGGAAGCAAAGTGATGTTTGTTCTTCTCTTTTGGTGCCCAGGAAGTTATAGTTCAGAACTGGGGCTATGAAAGAGGAGAGTAGAAATGACGTGAGCTTTTGATTAATGAAGTTACCATGTATTAGAGCAACTTGCATTAAATTGTTTCAGTCACTAAGTCCTTTAATTAAAGATAAGTTGAACTGTGTTACTGTTTGAACTAATATATTTAGATTATTCACAACTGTTTTGAAAGTATTCTGAGTGTGTCTGTATTTCTATTTTTCTTCTTTGCAAAGCAGAAAATGGTTAGTGGTTTAGCAGGACCCTTTCAGCTAACAAAAGAACAAACTTGGCTTCATTAAGATTAATGGGGTGGGGAAACAAAGAGCAATGAGCAGGGAGTAGTGGTGGCTGTCCTCCACATCAGCACTAAAAGGTTTGCTTAGTTGTGGTCTCGTAATTTGGGAGTGCCCTATAGTTGCCTACACTCCTGAAGGTTTTCCTCAGGCCTTGTGTTAATCTCAACCAGGCTCTTTAGCAGGGCAGGTTCCCACTGCCTCAGACAGTCTCAGGCAGTCTTCTGGAGAGGGAGCCCCAACTGCACACCAAAGCCCCAGCCTTGAGGAAGTACATTCTATTGTTACTTGAATGTGAAGAAGATGCCAAATGGAAGAAATTGTTTTCTGTAATTTTTTCTTTACTACATCAAACCCACATTTTGAAAAATCTCAAGAGTCGTTATTTAAAGTGAAGTGTTTGCCATAATAGTTTCATAAATACTTCCACATCTACAATGTGTTTCAGTCAAACAAAAGTTGTAGTAAGGTAAATGCTGTTTTAAACTTATCTACTATACTTTGCTACAACTTTTTGATGCTGAAAAGTTCAGCAAGGTAGGGAACAGAGAATACGTAATTCTGAGTGAGTCTTGTGAAAACGCTGGGGAAGGTACTTCAGGAAGCAATTTAGCAGTCAGCATGTAGCAAAGATGAGAATAATTATCAAACAGCTGTATATATTCCAAAGATTTATGCTGTGATCAAGTTAGCAGGCTGCTGGGACAGAATGTCACATCATATCAGGCATCCATTACAACAAATCTGACAGTACTTCAAATCCATGAACCACTATGCAAAATGTAACATCAGTGTCAACTTCTCACCTTTTCAGGACGGCTGCAGAAGTGATCTTGCTCAGTAGGGTGTGACTGTGTGATCCAGTTGCTGTCTGGGAAACCTATTAGGTTTAAGATCTATCCAAGAAAGCACCCAAAAGTGGGCAAGACATCATTATAATATCTACCCATTGAATAAAAAGAAGCAGTAAACCTAACTTCTGCATCTCTAATTTAGAATAAACCACATCGGGATGAACACAACCCAAAGGGAGGTTTTGCTAACACAGTATAAATAAAACATACTGCTCAATTTATTTGGCTGCCCCAGATTTCTGTCATATTGCTTGAAAGCTGGCAGTACAGTTGTTAAAAACCTTCTCCTAGACGAGGGAAATGCTTGGACAACAGGATTTCAAAGCATCAAAAGCAGGGACCTTCATGCAGTTCGAACACACCAGATCCTCTGCACAAGCCGTCAGCATCCTTCTATGCCACGTAATTCAGGATGTGATGTAATAGGGCCCAAACTTCTAAATTTACTTGTTAACTATTTTTTTTTTTAATAACACTTGAAAGATTCTTCTGTTGTAGTCATTAGCAAAAGAGTAAATGAACTTCTAATTTAAAACTACACTAAATAATGACTTTCTCTTTTCATGGGCGAGTAAACAGAAAATGCCTGGAAATACTGTACCAGTTCATTTGTAAGTTAACTAATAACAAATCCTGGTTCAGAAAATGCTTCGTAACTACATGAAAAGCCCCGTATAAACACAGGTATCAGAGATGCCTTTCTAAAAGCCATCTGCAATTGGATTACAGGCTTTTTTTGCTACATTTTCTGAAGTGTTTTGCTTTTGATGAGGCAGGCCTGACTCTATTTAGCTGCTCACATGTATCTTCTATCTTCTGAATCTTAGTGGGAGGAAGGGAGGCAGCACAGCTTTCAGGACTCTCTCAAAGATCTATATAAGATCTATACTATCACTTTTTTTTCCTCCCCAAAAAAACCTAACAAAAAGGACACTCAAACATTTTGGAAATGCTCCCCATATTAAACCAGAAAAAGAGCAAGAAAGGCAATTGCTGGGAGCAGTAAGGCAAGTGTTTAAAATCAAGTTGATGTGATTTGCATTAGTTCCCATGTTATTAGAGGCTCTCCAGTCTGAATAGAAATATAGTACTTTTTATATTCAGCGACTTGGCTATTCTTCTTTACTTTTTTTTTTTTTTTTTTAACTAATGCTTAAGGTTCAGATACGTCATTCATTTTCAAGATAGCATATATTTAATTTGTCTTATATAGGCTGCAGAGTAGCAGATTTTGTGTTTTACTGTAATAAAAAGAAGTTTTTTCTCCCCCCACTAAAAAAAAAACAAACCAAAAAAGGACAGAATCAAACATTTTGGAAAGTCTCCACACAAAGCGCAGCGCCGCAGTGCCAACACCCCGGCGCGGGGCAGCCGCGGCCCCGCGGGACTCCGGGCGGGCGGAGCTCCCCGCTCGGGGGGCGGTGGTTCCAGGCCCTCTCCCGGAGGGGGCTCACGCCCGGGCAGAGGCGCTGCGGCCACCGCGATCAGCCCTCGCACGGCTC